>JAZKJV010000490.1:1282316-1540439 GCA_037367405.1 Ottelia alismoides | reverse complement strand
TTCACTTTTTTTCAACTTTTTTTTCTATACGCGGTAGCTGATACTCTTACACGGTCCTTCCAATCCCAATCAATTACACTCAAGGCTGGCTACTGAGTCACGAGACAGGTTCGGGCTCGGCTCAATAAAGGCTCGTGAGTTTGACTCATTAAGCTATTGAGTCGAGCCCGGATTCAGATTTTTGGGCTCGATAGCTTATCGAGTCGAGCCCGAGCCGAGCCCTACTCAGCTCAATAACGGGCTCGATAAGGAATATGTATATATTCTATTTGTGAAACTATAATGATTTTTATTTTTATTTGTATTAGGAAACATTGTTAATGGTGGATTATATGTTTATGTAACAACAATGTTGGGTGGACTATGTTGTAGACTTGGATTTTCTACCTTTAATCTATGTTAATATAGGTCATAGTAGATATTTAATTTTTTTCTTTTTATTAACAAGCAGAATGTTACAATATATATTACAAGATAACTTTTATATATAACTTGGATGGCGGTCTATTAGTAAAGTAGATGATCTTAAAAAAAGGAGGTCTAGGGTTCGAGCCTAAATAAAACACTTTTTCACCAAAAAACATCTATTGGAGCCTGAATAAGCTCAAGCCCAGATCAGGCTCGATAAGAGGCTCGGACTCGATAAAGGGCTCGGCTCAAGACTTATCGAGCCCGAACCAGCTCGGTTGGGCTCGATCGAGCCCAAGCACAGTATGGCTTATCGAGCCCGAGCCCAAGCCCAGCCCTGGCTCAGCTCGTTAGGCTCGATAGCCAGCCCTAATTACACTTACCGTCCCAATCCTTCCAATTCTATCATTCACAAAAAAGGTTACACATTCTTACTACCCATCAAACAAAGCTTACTCCGAACCATATTTCTAAAATGCCCCTTTCGTATTTAGGGATCCGAAAAAAATGATGGTTTAAGTGTACTCGAAAGGCTAGAATCATTGCAAAATCTTTTGTTGTAAAATTAGCTGGGATCTCCTCGCGCTCGCAAGAGGGAAGGAGATCCATTGCTGCATGATGTTTTATTGCCGGAGATGCAATGGTTATTTTGGTTGTCCATGGATGACCCAAGTGCTCATTCTTAGATTATTGGATTATTAGACAGTCAGTTAAGATTGTCATAAATCTCATATTGCAAAATCATCGACGACAGTTTATCTCTTCGCTAGTAAGACATAAATTTGTGCGATAAGGGATAGCGAGAGAATCCTCTGCAATACTACATATTATGTTGTAAAACTGTGAATCCTTGGAGTCGCTCGATCTTGATCGAGCGGTTCGCATGAATTTACACTTTTTGTGGGCTTTTATCATGCAAATTCGTGTGAACAGCTCGATCAAGATCGAACGGCTCCCACGGTTATTGCAAAATCTGCAATACTGCAGATCATCCACCTCCTAAGGTATAACGAGAGATAATGAATAAGAGAGGGGGTTTATTCCTTGTCATCCTTCAAACTAACCAAATAAAAGCATAAGAAAAACACTCTCTTGTCACTTATCCCTTGTTATCCGTCGATTTAATAAGGTGAGATAACTACCATTTATCTTGAGATAAATAGACGTTATCCCACAAAAGAAACATACCAAGAATAAAGGATTGCATTACATTATTAAAGAAAATTCAAAAAAGTCATGGATCACCACTACCTCGTGTGGTCTTCTGCCTCCACCAATTCTTACATACCATTCATCTTCTCAAAAAGGTATGATGAAAAACTTATTTTTAACTAGATACTGCCTTTTTTAATCAAATACTAAGTTCTATTAGTTAAATATGCAAACTCTCAAGCTGTGGTATTTTCAAAAGTTTTACTAACGGTAAGGATAACAATAATATAGGAGAACTTAACGCCTTCTTTGGCAATAATTATGTCATTTTCTAAGGCAAGAAGATAGTTTTTCTTCATACCTAGCAAATAAGAGCAATATCATGTATCGAAGCTACTATTATTAAATGATACACAAACATAAATATAACAATTTACTCTTTTTCTTCTAGCTTATTTTATCTATTTTTATTTAGTGGATTCTCTTCTCAATCACCTCTAACATAAAAAAATATTTCTAACAATATATTCTTCAGTTAGTTTTAAATTTTTTAAAATTTACTCTTAATATTTTAATTTGAATGTTTTAGGTCTATCCCATATGCTAATTAAACTTCGTGAAAGTTAGTTAACTTCCAAATTTTATAGTTAGAATTGATACATTGCGATCTTCACCACATCGATCGGTGATGATGAGCCAAAGACAGATGCAACAGAAAGAGAACATACAACTGAACAAATACAAGACTTCTGCTATTGATCTATATTTATATTATATATATAGGGAAAAAGGAGTACGCTCCTTGGTTGTAGCTAACTTACGTGCTCCCTCCCATTTTTCCTTATATTTTTCTTATTTTTTATTGATTGAAATCTATTGGAATTAGATCACAATATGCCACCGTGTTGTCATTAAAAATTCGATTTAATTCGAGACTTCTATCCCCTCCATCAAGACTGTCAAATTTTAACGGTATCAGAATTTCTGAAATTGACCCCCTTCAGATGGAGGGCATAAAAGTCTCTGTTTTGACGAAATTGGAATGACATGTTAGGGGGATATAGTGATGAATATACATATTTTTATTTTTCAAAAAAATAAAAAAAGGAGAAAATGAGGGTGAGAGTAGCCAATTGGGCTACACCCAGGGAGTAGCCTCATTTAACCCATATATATAGGAGTGATCCTATGAGAGAAAAAAATTGTGAGAGCATGAGATGGATGATTCTGGACCAGGAGAGAGAAAACAGAATCATGTGGTCTCATGCTCTCACAACTTTTTGCTCTCATATGATCACTCCTCTCTCTCTCTCTCTCTCTCTCTATATATATATATATAGAGAGAGAGAGAGAGAGAGAGAAGGGATCCTACACACGGGGGTGTAGGTACACCGGGGCCATTTTTTCATGATTTTTTTGTTTTTTTTTGAAATGAAAACTTAGGATAATTAGATCACCATATATCACTACGGTGTCATTCCAATTTCAAACTAATTTGAGACTTCTATCATCTCCATCAAGATCATCAAATTTTAACGGTCTGGAATTGCTGAAAATGACACATTCTTGATGAACATGTTAGGAATGTTTGTTTTGCATGAAAATTGAAACACATATTCCCCTTAATATATTAAGTAAATCCCCCAAAGATTTTTTTGAAAAAAATAAAAAAATAATGAGAAAAAAGGTCGGATGCAGGGAGTTACCTACACCCCCGGGTGCAGGCTCCCGACTCCCCCCCCCCCCCCCACACACACACACACACATATATATATATATGAAAAAGGGAAGCTACACTAGGTGGGTGCAACTAGCTACACACAGACATTTTTCTCATTGATTTTGATTTTTTTGAAGGAAGTTTATGGAGATTTACTTAGTTTATTGTGTGGAATATGTGTTTCAAATTTCATGCAAAACAAACATTCCTAACATGCCCATCTAGATATGGTCAATTTCAATAATTACGAGACCGTTAAAATGTGATAGTCTTGATGGAGATGATAAAGGTGTCGAATTTAGTTGAAATTAGTATGATATCATGGTGATATATGCTGATTTAAATTCCCCTATGTCTCATTTCAAAAGAAAAAAAATCAATGAAAAAAATAGCCGGGTGCAGCTTCCCCAGCCCTATATATATGCACATAGAAAAGGGCTTATCCAATGATAGGGCTTATCCAATGAGCCCTGTGCCCATTAGCAATCTAAAGAGCATGTGATCTGAGACATTCGTGCCTTATCTACAAACGTTATTTATTGAATGAAACCACTGAGTGATTTTACAAAAAAGGTATCTAATTGCTTCCACTTTTGAATGTTTTGGTGAGCAGCAAACGTGGACTCTCCACGTATATTTCCATTTGAGCGGTTGTCTATTTCAAAGGAGTACGGTTTTGGAAGGATATTAATATGCTTGAGGCTTTTATATTTCCAATTATATCGTGTCCTTAAAAAAAGGAAGATGTTTTGGAAAGACAAATTCAAATCCTTAATTTCTTGGAGAAGAATCGATCGTTGTACATTTGTTCAGTAATGTCCATATTGTACTCAACTAATTATTTGTTGCCACATCGGTAATACTGAAACAATGGTCAGTAATTTAAATCTGTAATATTATATTGTGCAGAGATCAGTATTTCATATACATTTCTCAAGATCGGTAATACTGAAACAATGGTTAGTAATTTAAATATGTAATATTATATTGTGCAGAGATCAGTATTTCATGTACAATACTCAAGTAATACATATCCAGTTCTCAAGTAATTATTATTGTGAGTTCAATATTATATTCAAACGTGCTTTAATATTATATCTTAATGTGATGTGTTATTGATTATAGTTACTGTTACTAACATGCTTTAAAATTAATGTGATCAGTAATTCATGCACATTACTCAAGTAATACATATTCGGTTCTCAAGTAATTATTATTGTGAGATCACTATTGTGAGATTATAGTTGTTCAAACGAGTACTGAATACCGATGTCCATATTACTGAACTCAATATGATTGGTTGTTGATATTATAATTACTTAGTAGTTTTGAATTATTACATGAAGGTAAATTACTAATGTACATACAAGAAAATACTGACTAAAAATATTCGTATTACTGGTTTTGTTTTGACTATTACTCATATTATGATTAACAAGAACTATGTTCATGGTACTCACTGAAGGGCTTTACTGAAATTATGATGAGTTACTGTTTTCAGTATATGTACTACTGATATTATTTATTTTGTGTTTTGAATTTGTTAATTAATTTTTATACTAGTTACAGATTAGTTCTTATTTAGAGTTTATAAGTTAATGATGATTAGTTCTTATTAATATTGTCAAAGATTTTCTCCTCGCCTCTCTACTTCCGAAGCAATATAATGATCACCAATGCTTCATTTTTTCACATCTTCATCCAAGAAACATAAGAAATGTTCAAACATCTAGCATGCTTGAAAAAATTGAAGTAGTAAATTGATGACACGAAAAACCGAGCGACTAAGGCAATCAGGTATCTCTACGATGGTCGTCGCGACCTCGGTCACTCGATCGTGTCGATCAAGAAAAAGTAGACCACCAAGACAGAGATAAAATCAATCAAAATGCGAAATAGCGGTCTTGCTATTTATTTAACCTGGTATAGCGACCAGGGTCGAACACAAGGAGCACGGGTTCGCCTCTCGGCCTACGAAGTAGTCAAAAAGGGAAATAAAATAAAAGAAGCAACTATTTTTGGTGGTTTTTGAATATTTTTATATTTTTTTGGATTTTTTAATTAATTAAGAAAATAAGAAAAACAAACAAACACACACTTCAACAATTTATTAAATACACTAAAAATCAACCAAAAATTCAAACAAAAATATTTTTATGTGTTTTTTAATTTTTAGTGTTTTTGGTGAATTTTTGAGAATTTTCTGATGTTTATTTAATTTTCTAAAAAATCGAAAAGTAACTAAAATCGTAGGTACTGTCCAGCCGAGCTAAAAGGGCCTAGATAAAATATCTAAAGCCCCAAATTAGCTGGGAGGTAATTTTCCTATAAAGAGAATAAAACAAGGAAAATTTAGGCACCTATTTTATTGTTTTTGGATTTTTAATTGATTTACTAGAATTTTTATAAGATTTTGGGTGTTTTCAATTTTTAATGGTTTTCAGTAATGAAAATAGCCAAAATTGCCTAGAAAATAAAACTCCACAAAACAGACAGTAGACAATTTTTTTGTAATTTTTAGACACTATTTAACATTTTTTTGTGATTTTTAAAGTTAGACAGTGAAGAAAATTTTTGAATTTTTAAAAATATCAAATGAAAACAAAAATGTCCTCAAAAATCCTTGAAAATTTTACACTATGGCAGGAGCCAAGTGTCCAATTTTCGTTGGATTTGGAGGTAATTTGCTATTTTATTCAAAAATAAAGAGGGGGCACTGTGCACAAGGACCTATGTGCAAATACCCGAAAGTCTGGGGGGTCTGGTGCAATTAACCCAGGAAGTCACGCACGTCACGCGTGCCTGAGGCACTCAGGGACCCAAATGTAAGAAAAATAAGTTCCGAGGGCTTATTGGTAACAGGTACCAAAAGTCCAGGGACCTATTCGCAAAATACCCAAAAAAATCACGCACATGTTCAAATGTATCACGCACAGGGGTATAAATGCAAATAGTTAAAAACTTTCCTTCATTAATGAACAACCAGAACTGCAGGGTCTATATTGCAAATAAACCAGAAAATCACGTGTCGATGCACGTGTCATACAACGTACAGGGGCATAAGTGCAAGGAAAATAAAGTGCGAAGTCCTTAATGCAAAAGTACCAAAAACTCGACAACTACACTAGGTATTTACAGGACTAAATGCTAAATGAAATAAACAGGAGGGCCTAAGGGTAGTTTACCCTTTATTAATGCGGCCGATGGATGCGCGCCACGTGGATCATCTAACGGTAACTGATGACTAGCGCTGCACAGCTCAAACCCCTCGGTGCATCCAACGGCGGAGGTGCAGCCACGTGTCTGATCTAGCGGTTGAGGGTATCGGTGGCTACCCCTCTCGGCTCGGACGGTCCAGATCGGTCCTCCTCAGATCTGACGGTGAAGGCGGCTCCGAGAAAGGACGGTCCAGATAAGAACTGGAGCAGGAGGGCTGATCGAACGGCGTCTGAAGGTCGAGGAAGAACAGGTGGCCGGCGAGGTTCGCCGGCCTCGTGCGTGCGCTCCTGACCTCCCCTGCTGCGTCTGAGGATCGGAGAAGCTCCGCAATGACGTCCCACAGCTGCTGGTGAACTCCGATGATCCAGCCGAGCCCAGGAGGGCTCCGGCGAGGTCGACGGAGGAAGAGCTTCTGGTCTGAATGGCCCAACCCCTCAGACGGGCTGGGGAGCACTTGCAAAGTAGACCAAAAGACTCACGGGTCGAGGGCAAACTGCCTCAACCCAGTTAGGCGGATGATGGTGGTCTGTGGGGCGTTATGGGCGAGCTCCGGCGAAGGGAGGACGGTGGAGCTCGAATCCCAGCTCCTGTGCGAGCTGGGTTGGATGGGGATGTGGAGAAGGTGCGCGGGAAGACGGCGAAGGCTATGGCGATGCCCGATGATCGAATGGTGGTCGGAATCGATAGGAATCGACGATGGACGACGGCGGAGCGATTTGGGGGTAACTAGAAATTACGGAAAAAGAAAGGCTAACGGAGCTACCTGGGTGGCTGAATGGGCTGTGGGTGAGCTTGTGCAGCTCTGGGTCTTTGCCTCACGGAGCGCCGACGTCCGAGGCTCGATGCTCCTGCTGGTGGCGGAGCAAGGCGGCGATGCTCGCCGGATCAGTGGCCACGCTCCCTCTCCTCGCTTCGACAGCACCGGACGCGAGCTGTCACTCTCGCGCACACACTAGAGCTCACTGGGGGTGGAATCAAATGACCAAAGATAAGATTTGAGGTGGCGGAGCTCGAGCTAAATATGGTTGCGGGTCCGGCTAGAAGAGGTCGGGTAGGGCGATCGAGCGCGCGGATCCCGATGTGGATACCCCGACGAGGGTCTCGGATGTAGCATTAAGGAGTCGGACCCGGGGTTTAGGTGGTAGGCGATCGGGTTTAGCGGGGAAAAATCCGAGAAGATGGGTACCCGCTAAGGACCCGTGCGAAGTGGTCCTGGGGGGGTAGTTGACCGGGCGGTCAACAATCCCCAGGACCAATGAGAAAAGGCCACGTGGCTGGAATTTGAAATTAAAATTAAGGGTAGCAAATGGCCGATTTAGTGAAAACTTAAAACATGAAATATTTTTATTTTATTTTTTTCTATTTTTAGTGTTTTTTAATAATTTTTTCGAAATAAAAATGAGGTATATACATAATATGTTATATATAGGTATATGTACACTATATAGGGTTTTTAATTTTTGATTTTTTTTAATTGTTATTTTTGTACAATTTTATTCCCCTTTTATATTTTATTTATTTTCATTATAGAATAAGTAATAAAAAGAGATTTTTATTTTATTTTAATTATTTATATACATAGGTGAAATAAATACATATATACATTTATATACCTGGTATATTTACAATATATTTTTGTGTTTTTAGTTTTGTTGTTTTTATTTTGTTTTTGTTTTAATTGTTTTTATTTTATTTATTTACACTATATACTATAGAATTTTTACAAAAATTTTGGAGATTATTTTTATTTATAAGGATAAATAAATAGGGATGATGGAACTATGTACAAGGTGATCATGTACATGAATGAGATTTTTGGTTTCTTTTTAATTTTTATATTTTTATATTGATTTTATACTTATAAATATATACAAATATTTACAAGCCTATTTTTGTGAGGAAAATACTTTTATTTTATTTACATATATATTTACACACATGAGCCCCTATCTCCCTCTACTTTGGCTTTTATGCGGTCAGGCCCATGTTGAGCCCTCCCTTGGGTTAGGTTGCTCAATATTTATTCTAAATATTTCCCTCCTTTTCTTTTTAATCTTTATTCTTTTTTTGCACAAAAACATGCTAATTATTAAACTTTATACAATGCATGCTTTTGATAATTATTTGTATTTACATGAATATACATGCATTTGCAAAGGTTTTTGTAGCTAAAATATAAGAATAAAGAGTGATGAATGGGTATTCATCACCCCCCTATACTTAACTTTTTCTAGTCCCTTAGCAAACACTTATTTGAAAAAGAAGTGAAAAAGAAAGAAAGAAAAAGAAAAGGAGGGGAATTTACATGGATCAATGTTGAATATTAAACTTTCCTTCATTAAATTGAATTATGGAGCTCGATCAGATCTTTGGATTATTAATGTGTCGGAACCTTATTTAGACTTAAGCTTAAAACTCAACAGCCTCTAAGTTCCACCAATCTATGGACAAGACTCCTCAATAAACCAGATCAGAACAAGTCTACATACACAAACTCTAATGACTATGAATCTTTCCATGCAGTGTAAGTGATATGTAGCTCCTCACCTCAGAAGTAACAAAGAAACAACCTCCCTCAACCTGGTAACTCTAATGCCTCGGTCTAGCAACTCTTTCCTCGAGAAGCGGGGTATTCCCTTCTAAGTTCAAGTACAACCAGCTCAAGAAGAGGGGGAAGAAGTATAGACTTTTGGAAGCTCAGCCAGTGTAGCTAAGTCTCCCGCTGCAAGCTTCATGAGATGTAACATGGATACCATAAGCTTTTGCTTTATTTGACTATATATACTCCGGTGGGGTTATTAAATTTTCAATCCGACCCACCACTTTTTTGGAGTTCTTTTTGCATTTTGCAATTTTTTTCAAGTGCTTCTATACAACATATCTACATGGTGCAGCATATATACAAGAAATTTTCCTCTTGAGCCAGTAGACTATCCCTCTTTTGAAGCTTTATTGCAACCCACGGCTTCTGTCTTTAGCCTTCATCACCACTAGACCAAGTTAAGACGCACTTCCTTCACTAGAAGAAGAAGAGAGGTTCCGACTAGAAGTACTACCCTCATATGCTACCCCAAGCCAAAGGAAACTGCCTCCTCACCACCTCATCCGTTGAGAGCCATGTGTAAAGTGCTGGTGCAAGTCAAGCCATTGTCTCTAAGAGTCATGCGTGTGTTGTTAAGTGCTCTACTTAGGCTCATCAAGATGACATATGCTCATAGCCTAGTGGACTCAAAGAATTAAGTCCTTATGGACCTGAAAAGCCTTAACCCTAAGCCCTATAAGGGTTCCTCTTAGAGTTAGGTGGATTAAGATCTTATTCAAGGTCCATTTCTCAATTTAATTCCAGGCTTAGTTTAAATGTCAACTCTCATCCAGGAAAAACTATATACATATATATACAAAGATTCTATTTACAAATATTTACAATCGTGCAAAATTTTTGAAAAATGTTTTGAAATCATGAATGGATGGATGCATGAAGTGCAAGTTTTGCAAAAGTATTTACAAACATTTACATAAGATTTTTGCAAACTTTTGATTTTCAAAACATTTTGGAAAAATTTTGTACTATATACATAGTTTTGATAAGAAAATATTTACACAAACTTTACACAAAAGATTTTTGAAAACATTTTTACAAGAATAGTTTTGTTTTGTACACTAGCTATGTATGTGCAATAAAAGAATGATTATGTACAGGAAAAATTTTTAATTTTTGTTATTTTTAAGGTTTTTAGCCAAATTATTTATTAACACACTCACACAAAGTACGAGTTATGGCTAAAGTATATATGAAATATATACACACCCCCTATACTTAGCTCGAACGATGTCCTCAGAGTGATCAAGAGCGATGAAGAAGACATAACTCGTGCTTAGTAAAAGGGAAGTGAAAAGGAATGGCTAAGTACAGAAATGAATAAATGAATAGAATGAGAGGAACTCGGTGGTTTCCCCCTATACTTAGGATTAACTAATCCTAAGTATAGCAAGCTGTACATGAAGGGAAATCCGAGTGAAGAAGATACAGAGTCTGCCCCCCCTATACTTAGGTCAAATATCCCTAAGTATAGGCAGCAAAACAAGGGCAGAAAGAATGAAAAGAATACCCGCAGGTCCTACGTCCCCCCTATACTTAGGGTAAAGTACACCGTAAGTATAGCATAATCATAAGATGAGAAAAGGGATGTGGGACTAAAGAATAGTGATATAGGACAACTGGATCTATACAAGTCGGAAGAACAGTGATAATCAGGCGTGAGATGCAATAGATGTGAGTCAAGAGACCACATCTCACGCAAAATGAATAGGGGCAACATCAACGACCCGCGGCTCATGATCTAGAAATGGCTTGAGCTGCTGGCCGTTCACTCGAAAGGTACTCTCAGAAGACAACTCGGATATATCAATGCTACCGTTGTCGTGTACCTTTCTGACCAAGTAGGGTCCCTTCCATTTGCTCTGCAGCTTCCCTGGAAACAAACGAAGCCTTGCATCAAACAGCCATACTCTCTGTCCAATCTCAAAATGCTTGTGGCTGATATGAGAATCATGCCACTCCTTCACTCTCTCCTTATACTGTAGGCTGTTTGAGAAAGTTGTATCTCTAAGCTCCTCCAGGGCAGCTAACTCTGCCCTCCTCTGGTCTCCTACACCATCTGGATCCATAAGAATATCTGTAACTGCCCAAAGTGACTTGTGCCTCAGCTCAACAGGTAAATGGCACGGCTTGCCATATACGAGGCGAAAGGGAGATGTGCCCAATGGAGTCTTGAAAGATGTCCTATATGCCCGTAGGACCGAGTCCAAAAGCTGTGACCAATCCTTTCGGTCAGGGCGAACGACTTTCTGCAATATAGTCTTGATCTCCCTATTCGACACCTCGGCTAGACCATTCGTCTGTGGATGGTAAGGTGTAGCAACACGATGGTCTATACCGAACTCGCTAGCAAGGGCCTTCACCTGGTCGTTGATGAAATGAGACCCCCCATCAGAAATCAGAACTCGTGGAACCCCGAACCGCGTGATGATGTGCTTCCTCAAAAATCTGCAAACTGTCCTCGCATCAGCGGCTCGGGCGGGGATGGCCTCAACCCAACGACTAACATAATCAACGGCCAACAGAATGTACTCAAATCCCTGACTCTTAGGGAATGGACCCATGAAATCGATGCCCCATGCGTCAAAAACCTCACAGAAATGAATGGGCTGCATCGGCATCATATCACGCTGTCCACAAGTGCCCATCCTCTGACAGTCAGTACACCTCTTCACGAACTCATCAGAGTCCTTGAAGAGGGTAGGCCACCACAAGCCGGATTGGAGCACTTTCTGTGCCGTTCTCCTCCCAGAATGATGTCCTCCTGCCTCAAGCTTGTGGCAGTAAGTGAGGACGCTATGATGTTCCTCCTGAGGAATGCACCGACACCATACGCTATCCCCTCCTTCGTGGTAAAGGATGGGATCCTCCCAGTGGTAGGACTTGGCCTTCGCAAGGAAGGTCTCAAGCCTCTGCCTGGGCCAATCTTGTGGGACTTTCCCAGCAACGAGAAAGTTCACAATATCGGCATACCACGGGAGTGAGGCGATAGCAAGGATCGCCTCATCTGGGAAGGTATCTCGAATGGGATCAATCTGCTCAGACTCCTCAGGCTGCTCTAAACGGGAGAGATGATCCGCCACCACATTCTTGACTCCAGGCTTATCCTTAATCTCAATGTCGAACTCCTGGAATAGAAGGATCCATCTAGTGAGTCTGGCCTTGGCATCCTTCTTTGCCATGAGGTACCTGATGGCGGTGTGATCTGTGTACAAAGTCACTCTAGATCCAATGATATAAGATCGAAACTTATCTAGGGCGAATACTACGGCTAGCATCTCCTTCTCTGTGATCGTGTAATTCCGCTGGGCGGAATCCAATGTGCGGCTAGCGTAGTGGATAGCAAACGGGACTCCATCCCTCCTCTGTCCCAGCACTGCCCCTACGGCAAAATCGGAGGCATCCGTCATGATCTCGAATGGGAGAGACCAATCAGGCAGCTAGAGGACAGGAGCCTCAATCACACACTGCTGGAGAGTCGCAAAGGATGAAAGACACTTGTCATCGACAAGGAACTCGGTGTCTTTCATCAAGAGGTCAGTCAACGGCCGGGCAATCCTGCTGAAATCCTGAATAAATCTCCTATAAAATCCAACGTGCCCCAGGAATGACCGTAGCTGCCTCAAATTGGACGGTGGTGCAAGTTTTCTAAAGACATCAACTTTGGCCGGATCAACCTCCATGCCCCTGTTGGAGATGATGTGGCCAAGCACCAACCCTCGAGTCACCATGAAGTGACTCTTCTCCCAAGATAGAACCAAATGGTACTCAATACATCGCTGGAGTACTCGGTCTAGGTAGTCAAGACAGGAGTCGAATCCGTCGCCGTAGACCGAGAAATCGTCCATGAAGACCTCCAAACACTCCCCTACCATGTCCGAAAAGATCGACAGCATGCACCTCTGAAAAGTTGCAGGGGCATTGCATAGCCCAAATGGCATGCGTCGAAAGGCATATGTACTAAAGGGACAGGTAAAGGTGGTCTGCTCCTGATCCTCAGGAGCGATGGCCACCTGGTTGTAGCCCGAATACCCATCCAGGAAGCAATAATGGCTCTTCCCTGCCAGTCTCTCAATAATCTGGTCAATAAAAGGCAGGGGGAAATGGTCCTTCTTGGTGGCCTGGTTGAGTCTCCTGTAGTCAACACAGACCCTCCAAGAGGTGGGTACTCGTGTAGCAATCTCCTCTCCCGACTCACTGATCACAGTCGTGATGCCCTCTTCTTGGGCACCACATGCAAAGGGCTGACCCACTTGGAGTCGGAAATGGGATAAATGAAATCTGCACTCCACCATTTTGATATTTCCTTCATCACAACCTCTCTCAGGTTGGGGTTCAGTCGCCGCTGGAACTCACGCGACGGCTTCGCCCCATCCTCGAGATAAATATGGTGGGAGCACACTGATGGACTAATCCCATGGAGATCTGCTACGCTCCATCCAATTGCCTTGCGTTTCTTTTCAAGAACCCCCATCAAACAGGATTCTTGCTCTCCAGTCAGATCGGCGGAGATGATGACTGGATACATCTCAGGTTCGCCCGCAAGGAACCGATACTTCAGCGAAGTAGGGAGCGGCTTCAGCTCTGGACAGCTGGGTGTTGGCAAATCTGGCCTCGGAAGAAGGTGCGTGAATGCTGCTAAATCTGCCAAATCTGCCTGGGAGAAAGAATACGAGCTCTCGCAAACTGGATCTGGAGGAGGCTGATCAACTGTGCTGTCTCTGATCTGCTCTGCCTCTACCTCCTCTTCATCTGTAGGCTCAGGTGGACTCAGGTCTGGCATCTGGTCATCACAATCTACCCAATCAGACTCTGAATCCGAGGGATCTGCATCAAACAAGATGGCATCAGTACCACCGTCACACAAGGTGGTCTCAGTACCACCATCACTAGAAACCGTGTCGCGATCGAGAACCGGCTCTGCTGCCTCTGTTGTATCCTGGACCAGGGTTGTGCTCTCCAAGCTCTCCTCTGTTGTCATCTCTGCATCAGTGGTGTCTGGAAATGAGAGGATGGCCTGTGCGGAAGGGTCTGCCCATGCTGCCTCATCATCTGTGATCACAAAATCACAGTCCTGGTGGATGTCTAACCCGACATCTGTCAGCTGCTCTGTGTCTGTGCTGGTCTCTGAGCTTGCTCTCTCTCTGGCTCTGCAGTCCTCGACCGTCTCTATTTGTACACTTTCGCCCTCGACGCGAAAGTATACCTTCCCGCTATCATGATCAGTCACCGCCTTGGCTGTGGCCAAGAACAGACGACCTAGAATGATGGGGGTATCGGTCACTGAATCAGGGATCTCCATGTCCAACACTACGAAGTCCACGGGGAATTGCAGACCCTGAATAGTGACGACAACGTCTCGCAACAACCCCTCCGGCCTCTTGACAGATCTATCAGCAAACTGAAAGACTGTCCTGCTCTGTCGAAGAGTGCCCAACTCGAAGCGGTCGAGAAGGGCTGCCGGAAGGAGGTTGATAGAAGATCCGCTATCCAATAGAGTACGGTCGAACCTCTGCTCTCTAATGTGACATCTGACATATGGGGCTCCTGAATCTGGCCTCTTGGCCGGCAGACGGTTCTGGATCGTGAAGCACGTGGCTTTCGTCAGCACATGAATCTCTGAATGGTGGTTCCTCCTCCTCCTCCTGACTGTGGTCCTATCTCTCAATGATCGCTGAAGAAGGGGGATGTGCTGCAAAGCCTCCTGAAGGGTCAGCTGTATATGGAATCTGTCGATCATGCTCTGGCTGAACTCCTCCTGCTCTCTCTTTTTTGGATCTTTTTCTCTTTTCTTCCCCTTCCCCACCAGAAGGGCTCTAGGGAAGGGGATCACAGGGTCCTTCTCAGATGAAGGACTAGGAAGAGGTCTAGACGGCTCGACGGCCGGATCCGCACATACATCAATCACCACAGTGGGACCAGAAGAAACTAAACCTTTTCCTTTATTCAAAACAGTGTTCTGAGATACATCAGCATGAGGAAAAACAACTGCTCTCTCTACAAAAACACTGGTGGCCTCAGTACCACCACGGGATGGCTCTGCTAGACGTCTCGCGGCCTCAGTACCACGTGCTGGCTCGGCTACTCTGGTGGCGTTAGTACCACCTCCTCGAACTGGTGAAGTGGCGGCCTCAGTACCGCCGGTGGAATCAGCATCCTTGGTGGTATCAGTACCACCGTCATCCTCGAGTGCGGCCTCAGTACCGCTCTCCTCCTCCTCATCTGGCGCCTTGAGTGGATCCTCGAGTCGTCGCTCAGATGAGGCGCCGCCTGCTGGTGTTCTACCGCTCCTAAGTGTAACAAAATCAGCATCAAACAGATCTGAAGACATATCATCAAATGGATCACTAGGAGTGGCCTGCTCAGTGAAAACTACCTGCTCAGACTTCCTCTTCAGGCTATTTAGATTCGGCTCTATCTGTGCAGGGATGGCGGCCTTCCCTCTCATCAGGTCCCGCATCTCCTGGCGGAACTCGTCCATCTCCCGTCTAAAGGTAGCTTGCTGGTCCGTGAGGAGGCAGGCTATGTCATCCAAGGCGGGGCTCTCATGGGAACCCGACGGGTAGCCTCTCTGGGGCTGAGGCTGCTGGAACTGGTGTTGCTGCTGCTGAGAGGGGTAGGAGGGAGAATGCTGCTGCTGGTGTGGCTGGTGAGCATGCTGCTTACGTCTCCAAGACTGTCCCTGCTGCTGATAGGGACGAGGAACGAAGGACGACTGTTGGTGTGGCTGGTAGGCTGGGGGCTGCTGCTGCTGGTGATCTCTCTGCTGGCAATATTGCCCTCCCTGACCGGATGACTGCTGCTGGGTTGGGTACCTCCACTCCCCCACCTGAATCCGGGATGGTCTCGTCGGATCCCAGGCTGGGGACGGTCATACCAAATCCCGTTGACATCCATCAACGGCTCGGCGTCATACTGGGCTGGCGGGAGTACTGCCAGAGGCTGATCCGGCTGGTATACCACCATCTGCATGTCTGGAGATGGTGGTGACTGGTAGGAGGGCTGCTGCGGCTGGTACGGCTCCGCCTGTACAAGGTGAACCTGTCTAGGCTACTGAAAGGAGCTGGAGCGCTGTGACGAGCTGCTGCTGCCGCCGGTATCGCCCCACGACTGAAGACGGGGCTGTGAAGCCGTCTGTGCCTCCTGGAGACACATGAGCTGGGTCTTCATGTCGCTCAGAGTCTGTGCCATCTGCTCCATCTGCGTGATACCCTGGCACTGCTTCTTCTCGATCAGCTCCATCCGGTCCAACTTCTCGCTGATAATACCCATATCCGCAGCGGACGACTCTGCCTGTGCTGCTACAACTGCGGATGAACTGGATGGACCGGCGTCAACCCGTGCTATCCTCTGGTACTGCACGGGTCCTGGCTGCTGCTGGGGTCTGATCTGAGTATACAACCGGGTCTGGGACATCACCATATAGTTCTCGGCCATCTCCTTGTAGATGGCCCAGACCTGGTCATGATCCTTGGCGAAATAGGACCCGCCACAAGAAGCATTCACCAAGCCCTGGAGCTCTGGTGTCAGCCCGCTGAAGAAGCTCTGCACAAGGTTCGGCTTCGAGATATCATGGTGCGGGCATCGGTCAGTAAGCTCACGGAACCTCTCCCATGCCTCATGGAATTGCTCGTTGGGGAGCATGGAGAAGTTGCTGATGAGGGCTCTCGCTGCATTGGTCCGCCCGAGTGGATAGTACTTGTTCAAGTACTCGGTGCGGAGCTGCTCCCAGGTGTAAACGAACTTCCCCAAGTGCTTTAGCCAGGTGGCTGCTCTGTCTGCTAAGGAAAAGGGGAAGGTAATCATCCTGATCGTATCCTGGTCCACCTGACGATCGTGGACAGTGCTGCAAATCATCTCAAACTCCTGCAGGTGGAGATGAGGCTCCTCTGTCGCCAAACCGTGGAATCGGGGAAGAAGCTGCAAGGTGTTCGGGGGGAACTTGAAGTCCCCCACGATCGCTGGAAGTACCACCCAGCGGTGTGTCAAGGTCGACCCGGGATTGTGGTTCTCCCGCATCGATCTAAGTGGTGGTGGTGGTGCTCCTCCTGCTCCGCCTGCTCCGCCACCTCCGGCTGCAGGATCATCAGGTCCTCCTCCTGCTGCCGGATCGTCGGGGCCTCCTCCTGCTCCTCCTCTGCGGTTGGCTCTCAACTGCTCAAACTCTCGCCTCATGTCCATCATGAAAGCTCCCTGATCCCTCAGCGGCTGCTGCACTGACTCGAGGGAGGTGATCAGGGTGGATTTGATCGAACCCTGGTCCAGGACAAAATGCTGCTCTCCTCGTGGACCTCCGGGGTGATCCTCAGAACTGCCAGCCATGGCGTCTGCAAAATCAAACGAGCCAAACTCAGGTGCTGTCAAATCTGTGAGTCTCTCCTCTGGCTCATATCTCTCAGAACCGAAAGAAAGGGGGTCGAGGGGGAAAAGGGCGGAATCATACTCGGGCTCGGAGAACTGGTCTCGGCTCTCGCGGGCCAACCTAGATGACTGGGTAGACGTGCCCGAAAGCGGTGCAGCCAGAGGCTGCCTAAGAGAGCGTCTACCGATCATCGTGATCTGGTCGAGTAGTGCGGATGGGATCTGGAGAAACTATGATCAAAATGCAAACCCCTTTGTTCACCAACGCAACACGAGCTGAAGACCGTGAAGGCTCGGTCAGATTATCTTGTCAATTTTTATTAGGTGAACAAACAATCTATCAGAGCGCTTACGTGACCTGTTGGGATACCCGATGCTACTCCAACCGACTGGCCCGCACGGAAGAGTCGGTAGTCAGTTAGAAATAGCACCGGAGGGCTCTACCTAGGGTGCGGGTTACTCTCTCGCGCAAGCAAACCAAACAATGAGGGGGTTGCTCTCCCCAAGACAAATTTTTAAGGTGAGTGTCTTTTAGGGTCAATAGTCTTAGCCAGTCCCAATTTTATGGTTTTTCTTTTTAATATTTTTCAATGAAAACAAAGGCCTAACGAATTTTTCGATTCTCCTGGTTATTTAATCCAAAACAGGGGGGAGAAGACGAAAAAGCCGATGCGCGAGAAATCAATGATGCATGCAGAGATAGAAATGCGTACCTGACTCCAGCAGTCTACATGCAAAGTGATTCACGCAGAATTGAAAGACAGGAAATAAACTACCTAAATGGTGCAGGCGGAAAGCCGAGTCCCCAAACAACAGTGCTACTCGAAAGAACGGCTAGCCGACCACCAGCCTCCAATCCAAAGAGTCCGGTCTAGACCCACCCCTCCTCTTCTCGACAGGTCGAGTTCAGGAGTAGCGCTTGACAGGGCGGGCTCGCGGTGCGTAGGCTCGGAGGTGATGGAACGGCTATTTTATTATTATTTTTATTATAGGTCCAATTACCGCACTATAGGAACATGCAATTATATTAGGGTGTTTGGATCCTATGAATTACGTCCAATCAAGCAGAAAATCCTACGGCTAGGGGCTCGAAAATCCGCATGAAACCGGAAAAGGCAGTAAGAGAAAAACCGCGTAAAAACCGCGAAAAATCTAAAGGGTCCCCCGAGCACACCGGTGCTCGGCGAAACATACCCGAGAGTCCAGTGTCTGTCCGAATGTACCTGTATTATTACAACCGTTCAAATATACGGGAAATAAATCCTAATCTAGACTATGCTAATCCGTGGCTATTCTGCGGCTCCCGCACTCCTGCTTGCTCCTCGCGCTCTCCTGCGGCTCTGTGAAGAAAAGAGCCGCCTCCGACTCTCGCGGTTGCGTCGGCTTCCGTGGAAGCCGCCTCGATCCTCGGGCCCTCGCAAGAAAACAAACACAAGAGTGTCAAACCAGATTATTGTAAGAAAATGTCAGAAGAAATATAGCTACAAAAATCTATACAAAAAGCCAAGAAAAGAAAACCGCGGGAAGAATTAAATCGACTACTAAGCCGTGCTCCCCGGCAACGGCGCCATTCTGATGACACGAAAAACCGAGCGACTAAGGCAATCAGGTATCTCTACGATGGTCGTCGCGACCTCGGTCACTCGATCGTGTCGATCAAGAAAAAGTAGACCAACAAGACAGAGATAAAATCAATCAAAATGCGAAATAGCGGTCTTGCTATTTATTTAACCTGGTATAGCGATCTGGGTCGAACACAAGGAGCACGGGTTGGCCTCTCGGCCTACGAAGTAGTCAAAAAGGGAAATAAAATAAAAGAAGCAACTATTTTTGGTGGTTTTTGAATATTTTATATTTTTTGGATTTTTTAATTAATTAAGAAAATAAGAAAAACAAACAAACACACACTTCAACAATTTATTAAATACATTAAAAATCAACCAAAAATTCAAACAAAAATATTTTTATGTGTTTTTTAATTTTTAGTGTTTTTGGTGAATTTTTGAGAATTTTCTGATGTTTATTTAATTTTCTAAAAAATCGAAAAGTAACTAAAATCGTAGGTACTGTCCAGCCGAGCTAAAAGGGCCTAGATAAAATATCTAAAGCCCCAAATTAGCTGGGAGGTAATTTTCCTGTAAAGAGAATAAAACAAGGAAAATTTAGGCACCTATTTTATTGTTTTTGGATTTTTAATTGATTTACTAGAATTTTTATAAGATTTTGGGTGTTTTTCAGTTTTTAATGGTTTTCAATAATGAAAAATAGCCAAAATTGGCTAGAAAATAAAACTCCACAAAACAGACAGTAGACAATTTTTTTGTAATTTTTAGACACTATTTAACATTTTCTTGTGATTTTTAAAGTTAGACAGTGAAGAAAATAGATGTTTTTGAATTTTTAAAAATATCAAATGAAAACAAAAATGTCCTCAAAAATCCTTGAAAAGTTTACACTATGGCAGGAGCCAAGTATCCAATTTTCGTTGGATTTGGAGGTAATTTGCTATTTTATTCAAAAATAAAGAGGGGGCACTGTGCACAAGGACCTATGTGCAAATACCCGAAAGTCTGGGGGGTCTGGTGCAATTAACCCAGGAAGTCACGCATCGCGCGTGCCTGAGGCACTCAGGGACCCAAATGTAAGAAAAATAAGTTCCGAGGGCTTATTGGTAACAGGTACCAAAAGTCCAGGGACCTATTCGCAAAATACCCAAAAAATCACGCACATGTTCAAATGTATCACGCACAGGGGTATAAATGCAAATAGTTAAAAACTTTCCTTCATTAATGAACAACCAGAACTGCAGGGTCTATATTGCAAATAAACCAGAAAATCACGTGTCGATGCACGTGTCATACAACGCACAGGGGCATAAGTGCAAGGAAAATAAAGTGCGAGGTCCTTAATGCAAAAGTACAAAAACTTGACAAGTACACTAGGTATTTACAGGACTAAATGCTAAATGAAATAAACAGGAGGGCCTAAGGGTAGTTTACCCTTTATTAATGCGGCCGATGGAAGCGCGCCACGTGGATCATCTAACGGTGACTGATGACTAGCGCTGCACAGCTCAAACCCCTCGGTGCATCCAACGGCGGAGCCCCAATGAATTTTATTTTTCTTTTCTTGCTTGTGCAGCCACGTGTCTGATCTAGCGGTTGAGGGTATCGGTGGCTACCCCTCTCGGCTCGGACGGTCCAGATCGGTCCTCCTCAGATCTGACGGTGAAGGCGGCTCCGGGAAAGGACGGTCCAGATAAGAACTGGAGCAGGAGGGCTGATCGAACGGCGTCTGAAGGTCGAGGAAGAACAGGTGGCCGGCGAGGTTCGCCGGCCTCGTGCGTGCGCTCCTGACCTCCCCTGCTGCGTCTGAGGATCGGAGAAGCTCCGCAATGACGTCCCGCAGCTGCTGGTGAACTCCGATGATCCAGCCGAGCCCAGGAGGGCTCCGGCGAGGTCGACGAAGGAAGAGCTTCTGGTCTGAATGGCCCAACCCCTCAGACGGGCTGGGGAGCACCTGCAAAGTAGACCAAAAGACTCACGGGTCGAGGGCAAACTGCCTCGACCCAGTTAGGCGGATGACAGTGGTCTGTGGGGCGTTATGGGCGAGCTCCGGTGAAGGGAGGACGGTGGAGCTCGAATCCCAGCTCCTGTGCGAGCTGGGTTGGATGGGGATGTGGAGAATGTGCGCGGGAAGACGGCGAAGGCTATGGCGATGCCCGATGATCGAATGGTGGTCGGAATCGATAGGAATCGACGATGGACGGCGGCGGAGCGATTTGGGGGTAACTAGAAATTACGGAAAAAGAAAGGCTAACGGAGCTACCTGGGTGGCTGAATGGGCTGTGTGTGAGCTTGCGCAGCTCTGGGTCTTTGCCTCACGGAGCGCCGACGTCCGAGGCTCGATGCTCCTGCTGGTGGCGGAGCAAGGCGGCGATGCTCGCCGGATCAGTGGCCACGCTCCCTCTCCTCGCTTCGACAACACCGGACGCGAGCTGTCACTCTCGCGCACACACTGGAGCTCACTGGGGGTGGAATCAAATGACCAAAGATGAGATTTGAGGTGGCGGAGCTCGAGCTAAATATGGTTGCGGGTCCGGCTAGAAGAGGTCGGGTAGGGCGATCGAGCGCGCGGATCTCGATGTGGATACCCCGACGAGGGTCTCGGATGTAGCATTAAGGAGTCGGACCCGGGGTTTAGGTGGTAGGCGATCGGGTTTAGCGGGAAAAAATCCGAGAAGATGGGTACCCGCTAAGGACCCGTGTGAAGTGGTCCTGGGGGGGGGGGTTAGTTGACCGGGCGGTCAACAATCCCCAGGACCAATGAGAAAAGGCCACGTGGCTGGAATTTGAAATTAAAATTAAGGGTAGCAAATGGCCGATTTAGTGAAAACTTAAAACATGAAATATTTTTATTTTATTTTATTTCTATTTTTTAGTGATTTTTAATAATTTTTTCGAAATAAAAATAAGGTATATACATAATATGTTATATATAGGTATATGTACACTATATAGGGTTTTTAATTTTTAATTTTTTTAATTGTTATTTCTGTACAATTTTATTCCCCTTTTATATTTTATTTATTTTCATTATAGAATAAGTAATAAAAAGAGATTTTTATTTTATTTTAATTATTTATATACATAGGTGAAATAAATACATATATACATTTATATACCTGGTATATTTACAATATATTTTTGTGTTTTTAATTTTGTTGTTTTTATTTTGTTTTTGTTTTAATTGTTTTTATTTTATTTATTTACACTATATACTATAGAATATTTACAAAAATTTTGGAGATTATTTTTATTTATTTATAAGGATAAATAAATAGGGATGATGGAACTATGTACAAGGTGATCATGTACATGAATGAGATTTTTGGTTTCTTTTTAATTTTTATATTTTTATATTGATTTTATACTTATAAATATATACAAATATTTACAAGCCTATTTTTGTGAGGAAAATACTTTTATTTTATTTACATATATATTTACACACATGAGCCCCTATCTCCCTCTACTTTGGCTTTTATGCGGTCAGGCCCATGTTGAGCCCTCTCTTGGGTTAGGTTGCTCAATATTTATTCTAAATATTTCCCTCTTTTTCTTTTTAATCTTTATTCTTTTATTTTTGCACAAAAACATGCTAATTATTAAACTTTATACAATGCATGCTTTTGATAATTATTTGTATTTACATGAATATACATGCATTTGCAAAGGTTTTTGTAGCTAAAATATAAGAATAAAGAGTGATGAATGGGTATTCATCATAAATCATTAGGTACGAGTTATACAAATTTAATAGTAACCAGTAACGAAAAGAGAGACTTTTAGTACATTAAGATGGAACATAAGTAACACAAAGCTATTTCAAATTTAACACACGTTCAGTAACAGTTCCCAATCACTAGTAAACTAAGGTCTTGTTAGTAAAAAATAAAAACGCATCAGTAATTCAGTAATGACGTGAATATAATTATTCAGTTAGTAGTGACAAATTGTGAAGTATAAGTATTTTATTAATATACATAAGTAATTTGTTATGATATGCAAGTAATGAAATAACAAGTAACTATTTTTTTAAATCAGTAGCACTTTGCAAAAGCATAAGTAATTTGTTAAGATACATAAGTAATGAAGAGATTATACAAGATTTAGTAAGAATGACAGGCTGACAAGTAAGTTTCTTAAGATATTCAACCGGTAAGAATAATATATAGAAAAGTAATACATGCCATATTGTCCATAACTTAGGCAAATGTCATAAGTAACTCGGTAATTTTTTTAGCAATTTGACTTGGTAAAATAATGCGATATAAGTAATTTTTAAGGATTCAAAAGAAATATAATTTGAACCCGATCCTTCTAAAATAATGTTCTCATCATCTAAATTCAATTGCAAGCATCTATCATTTCACCTTATGGATATGATCTTCTCACGATCAAAATCTAATCAGGAAGCATCGTTCATCATTACTTCTGAGAAATCATGATTAATTTCCATTAACAAATCATCCATGATGTTTGAAACTGAAATCAAATTTAAAACAAACGATCAGGTTATACCAAGAACGATAAATATATTAAAACATATAATCTTTAAAAACAATACATTGCATTAGAAAAAATCGATCGCCTCAATTTACAAGATCAATCGCCTTGCAAATCACAAGATCAATCACCTCGCGTTATAATACAATATGTTACCTTGTTCGTGGCATTTGCATCTCCCATTCTCATGACGCATCCAATGAATTCATGGAGATTTCAACGTAGCCGTGGGATTGTAGAAGCATGCGTTAAAAAAGAAAAATAAGCTTGCTTTCCTATTTTAATGGGGAGAGAATAATGAGAGAAAAATATCTACCATAATCACTTTCCTAATATAAAAGATTCCAAAACACATTAAGTGTTAAGAGTAGTTTCCATCGTTGGCGTTGGATTTAAAATTGACGGATAAGGTCGGGTGCTCATCAACTTCCTAATGGGCACATGGCTCATTGGATAAAAATCATATATATATATATATATATATATATATCTATGTATGTATGTGTGTGTGCGCGCGCGCGCGTGTGTGTGGACTTAATGGGGCTGCCCCAATATGGCTGCCTCGCCCCCTATTTCGGTATTTTTTTATTTTTTTTGGAAAATATCACCATGTATATTCATCCCTATATCCCTCCTATATGCCATTCGAATTTCGTCAGAAACAGATACTCTTAAGGCTTCCATCGAGATGGTGTCGATTTAAAAATCTTGTTACCGTTAAAAAATGACTGTCTGGATGGAGGCCATAGGAGTCTCTGTTTCTGACGAAATTCGAATAGCATATAGGAGGGATATAGAGATGAATATACATGGAGAAATTTTTTGAAAAAAATAAAAAAAACGTTGAAAATGATGCGGGGCAGCCTCATTAAATCCACACACACACATATGAGATGAGATTTTAGTGAGATAGTGAGATGAGAGATTCTGGACCACTAGTTTCAATCAGGAGAAAGACAACCAGGAGAGAGAAGACATAAACTAGTGGTCCAGAATCTTCCATCTCACCATCGCACAAAATCATATCTCATAGATCACTCCTATTATATATATATATATGATTTCTTTCAAATAGGACGCAATCCTTACATAGTTAAGGAAGGCCAGCCCCTTTTTTGTATAAAACAGGATGACTTTGGTAGAATACATATACGGTTTTGTAGTATAATGTGCAGTTTTAATGTTTGTATTATAATACACAGTTTTGTATGCGGCTATGTATCTATAACGTGCACCTATAATACAAACTGTATATGTATTCTACTAAAGTACTCGTTTTTATACAAACTGTATATGTATATGTATATATATATATAGGATTTTTATCCAATGCGCACAGGGCGCATTAGCGTTTCGGTGCGCACCATTTATTGGCCATACACGTGTATTCCCATTTGAGTGGTTACCTATTTCGAAGGATGTTGTTTTTGGAAGGAGATTAATATGCAAAGCGATTTAACAATAAGTGTTATCCAATTATATCTCATCCTATAAAATAGGAAGATCGTTTTGGAAAGAAAACAATCGAATAGATGATTTCTTACAGAAAATCGAGATCCAAATGCTCATGTTAGTAATATATATATAATAGTCAAGTAAATGGTTGTTGCGAGATCAGTAACATCCAAAACAACAGTCAGTAATTTACATTCATTGTATTACATGTTGCAGAATTCAGTAATATATACACAATGGACAAGTAAGTGCTTGTTTTGATGTCAGTAAAACCATAACCAATGGTCAGTAATTTCTATATGTATTACTACTTTGAATAGAAGTCAGTAATTTCGACACAATACTCACGTAAATGGTTGTTGTGAGATCAGCAATATCCAAACAACGGTCAGTAATTTACATAAACCAATGGTCAGTAATAGCTACTATGAGATCAGTAATAATAAAGTTATGGTCAGTAAGTCATGGGCGTTGCTCAAGTAAGTCATGGGCATATCCAATGGTCAGTAATAGCTACTATGGGATCAGTAAAAACAAAGTTATGGTCAGTAAGTCATGGGCATTGCTCAAGTAAGTGCTTGTTGTGATGTCAGTAAAATCATAACCAATTGTCAGTAATAGCTACTATGAGATCAGTAATATCAAAAAAATGATCAGCAATTTACATTTATTACTATCATAGTGTTTGGATCCTTAATCATCCGCGTGGAATCATTTATTTGAATTGTTTCTTTCCAAAACCGTCTTCCAATTTTTAAGGACGTTGTATAATAGGAAATATAGGATTTTTTTAAACTCGTCGTAGCCTATAATTAGAAATATAGTTATTGTTAATACACGTGTAAGGCCTAAAATGAGAGCTCATTGAAACGCTAATGAGCCCTGTGCGCAGTGGATAAGCCCCCCCCCTCTCTCTCTCTCTCTCTCTCTCTCTATATATATATATATATATATATATATATATAGGGCAGGAGCCTGCATCCTGGGGTGTAGGAAACTCCCTGCACTCACCCCTATTTTTCGATTATTTTTTTTATTTTTTTAGATTAAAAGTGGGGGGATTTACTTAATATGTTAAGGGGAATATGTGTTTCAAGTTTCATGCAAAACAAACATTCCTAACACGTTCATCTAGATATGGTCGATTTCAGCAATTCTGAGACCGTTAAAATTTGGTCGTCTTGATGGAGATGATAGAAGTCTCGAATTAAGTAGAATTTGGAATGACAACATGATGATACATAGTGATCTAAATCCCTCAAGGTTTTATTTCAAAAAAATTTAAAAATAATGAAAAATTAGGCCGGGTGTAGGGAGTTACCTGCACCCGCCGAGGTAGGCTCCTTTTTCCCATATATATATATATATATATATATATATATATGTATATGTATATATATAATCCGAGGAAGATACGGTGATCTCCAAATTTCACTACATGTTTGAAGTAAGACTGTTATTCTAAAATTTTCTCTTAGTTGAATGTTCAGAATTTAGTACTCTCTTATAGTTATATTGAAAATCAATATCCAAAACATGGGGGAAGATATTTTCCCTCTTGTAGATGTTACGTGGTAAGTAGATGGTGAGAGAGTTGATTATCCGAGCACTTTATACTTCTTCTTAGCTTGTATTGATTGTAGCAATTGGTGTGCTTGATGTCTGAGTAGATTCCATATTCTCGTTGGTTGTCAATAACAAATGATATGAAATATCTAAAAACATATATCAATTAAGAACTAGAGAACTCATAGTACATGCTAATAAAAAAATACGATAAAATCACATGGAAATGGAACAATTCTATCATGTTCCATGCACCGCAAGAGATTAGGATTTATACCTTTGGAGATGTAAGAGACTAGAACAATAAGCCCCCCTACCATTGGTCCAATCCTATGATTGCTGCACTTGTGGGTGCGACTATGAGGCATATGTCTCTGACGGATCCAAGAGCCTCCTTTTTCTCCTATAGGTCTAATGGGATCATTCTGGATCGCCTTATCCTCCTCGCAGTAGACGTGATCACACAAAGTCTTCTTCGTTGTGCACGAGGAATATGAGCAATTAGGCCTCTCTTTCAAGATTTAAGAGAGTTAAAAGAGAGAGGGAGTAAGAGAAAGGGGACAACCTTATGGGGGAGAGGCAGAGAGTGATAGTGAGAGTAAAAGGGTGACACACATAGAAGTTCCAATAAAGCTCATATAAAACTCCATGTTTCGAACACCTAGAGAGTATTCGATATCCAAATAATATTAATGACATCTATTTTTTAAAAATCAAAATCAGATCTTTCTAACTCAATTTATAGATAATTTAATATATATATATATATATATATATATATATATGGGTCAAGATCCATTTATGCATAACCTAAAATCGAAAGTGAATTGGTGGTTATAAAATAGATGGGTTGGACTTCTCTAAAGTTGATCCTATAAAGTAGCCACCCATATCATTGAAGGGAGATTTGACCTCATACATTACAGAAAATGAGAAAAAAATCAGATTGTTTCTAAAAAGACAATGCTCATTGTTTAACTGATACAAAAAATCATAGAAAATTTCCATCGTAATGTGAAATCACATGGATATATAAACCATTTCCGCAATGCTTCACGAACCGTACGTAAGTAAGAGAATGTCATCTTTGATGCATGTAGTATCTAATGGATAATCCTGAATTGAATCTGCTCTGGCGTTGCCACACTTACATGCATGATGATGAATCGTGAACCTCACTTGAAACAGAGAAACGATTATCTCCTTTTCTTCCATGCAAAAAGTGTCTTGGATAATCATCACGCTCTCATACTTTATCTCAGGAAATCCTCTTCTTCAAAATGGGTACGGGGTACATAGAGGACGACAACAAATTTTCCTACTAAACACCTTAATAGAAAGACACGCGGAAAGAGGTAGAGCGACTAGAGGGGAGAGGAAGAGGTATTTGCGGATCTCCAAGGAAAGGGGAGAGAGTAGGAATTTTCTATCCCCTTCTTCTTGGTTTAGGATTAATAATTTATTTACACTTGAATTGAGCTAATAATGGATGACACTTTCTCCCTTTTATATGGAAAATTGGATGTGTACTTAGAGATATATAATGGGATTTATCTCCACCATAAATCACTTCATAAAAGGCCTACAAGGATTTGGTCTTTGATGATCATGGATTTATTTCTTGATAATTACCATAAATTATTTCTTTGAGATAATTAACAAATCATTTCTCTAACTAACGAATCTAATTCATCAACCCAAGATAAATGTATACCATATCTACATTTATTCAATGAAGAATGTGAATTTAGTTCACATTAACATTAATATAATATTCAAATCATATTTTAAAAAGTCCCAATAATGAAAATAAATGATTTCTCATGAATTCTAATTAATCATGTGAATCTATATTCACATTAATTAAGTGCCATTCATATGAATCGCATTCACATACTCTCAAAGATTAACCGGTAATAATACGAATTTTGCAATCTTTATTATTCTGATTATCAATTTCTCAAATATATGACTCCAAATCAAATTAGGACTCGTATGCTACATTCATGAATACTTACAGATAATATTAGGGAGATTGTACAGACCACGTAAAATGACATGATATCATTGGTTTTCCACATGGACACTGGTTGTTGGGAGCAAGTGGGCAGACTGTATGACCTGGATCGTTGGAATAATAAACTCAAACAATCGCACTATTATCTAGCACTTTCAATCACAAGATAAACAATCAACCACAAGTCACAATTATTTAGCATGGGAACCCTCGTGGGAAAAACCACAACCAAAGTCTCCGAACACAAGCTTTCAATATGACCTACACGGGTCTTCTGAAGGCTAGGGTTTGGGCCTTAGCACATCACAAAAGCTTGAAGATCGCATCATATGCGATCAAGAGTGAGTAGTCATACTAGTTGCTGGGGGGATGGAAATTTACATTTTTAAGAGAGGAAACCACATTATTTGAGAAAACTTCTCAAATAATTTCATCAAGATTGCAAACATGTTACAGAATACCTCTGGAAACGTGGTTGCGATCGTTGTCTCTAAAGTAAGAGACTTCCTATCTCATGCTCGATCCGATGGAGGAGACGCTTGCGAGTATGTAGATGAGATGCGTACTTCCCATAATCCAAGTCAGAGATCCGAGCAATGAATCTCCTTATTTCTTCTTATAAAATCCGGCGTCTTCTTCGTGAGCATGGGGCATCGAAGAAGACGGAAATCCACAAACAGTCAATTCGGCAGCACAATGGCGTGGTGACGACGACAGCATTCTCTAGGTCAATATGTGGACAACCACACTTGAGAGAGAGAGGGGGGCATGTAGAGAGAATGGAGGAGAGAGTTTTCTCTTGCAATGTTGTTGTTAAAAAAGAAGATCTAGGGTTGCCCTTTCTTTTATAACAAATTGGATGTCCATGGATCCTGATCCATGCTCACAAAATCAATGCTTTAGATAGTTTTATACTTTCAATCAATGGCCAAGATTTTGTCGCATAAATTTTCAACAACAATCATTAATTTAAAATAAATCAATTGTGTTGCAAATAATTCACAATACATTAGATTTAATTCAATCAATTTAATTTGGATTTAAAGGAAAGAGGAGGAGCCTCCTTCCATTAATTGAGGGGACAACCATAGAAGGAGTAGGACTCCTTAGCCATCCCCCCTCTTAAAAGGGAAGGTTCTCATCTTTTTCCTTAATTGAGAGATCTCATATCTCTCTAAAATCCGACATGTGCAACAATATTTTTTGCATAATTATTCACAAAATAATTCCAAATTATTTTGTTATAATTTCAATCATGCCATTGATAATTGTGAATCATATTCATACATCCAATATAAAATATTAATTGTATTTTCAATTAATTGTTCAACGTAAATCTAATTGACATCAACATTTAATTCGTAAACACTATTTATAATTAGCTCTCTCTAATATATTATAAATTACATTTATAATATATATGATTAATATGGATAGTGATATCCATACTATTCACATCCTTGATAATTAAATCATATTTAATTATCTTGGATCTCCATTCTCATGTATATAAATAATATGAATCATATTCATATTATTCCTGCTAATTAAATCACATTTAATTATCAATTTTCCCAATGCTCAAGTATATTACCAACAATGGAATTATTCTTGAACTTTCAAGAATAATGCGCTTTTTCTGTAGATACTTGGAGATAAGGACATAGCAATTGTGCATTCCACGTATAGTGACTTATATATTGATATCATATCTCAAATCCAGATCTTGGGGACCTCTCAAAGATGTATGATTAAATCAAAGCCGTAAATCTAATCTTCTCATTGTATCTGAATCATATTCAGATCAATGTCCAACAGTTGGACTAAGATTAGATTACTCATCTATTAAGAGTAGTCACTAAAATCCAAACTTGTTTCATTACTCCCTCAAAATGGAAGCACCATAGTTATACAATCGTTTATGATCACATCACCCTCAAATACGTATATTGGAAGATCTACAATACATTTGAAGTTTTAGATTACATTTGAACCTTCTCCTTCATAGTTTTATCGTCAAGTTTCTCATTTGATCATTGGGAGTTGCTATCGATTATATACTTTCCAAAAGCCTATATCATACCTAGGTATTGATTAGATACTTTCCAAAAGCATATACCATGCCTACAAATCTCAATCAAGCTTCCAAAATGAGACAACCACACATAGAATTTGATTCCATTATCTCATGAGTGAGCTCATGTCTTCCGATTGAGTAATGAACATGTACGATCCCTTTGAGAGATTGTATTACTCATATGATCTTGTATGCACACTATCTTATAGTTTTACAGACCTTGAATAGGTCATCAACCTACTAGTCTGCCAAATATACATATTCAAACATATAGTAACACATATGTCTCCGGTCATACGATGCATGCATATATCGTGATAGTATACAACATAGGTCTTGATTATCTCGATTTTGTTAAGTCAACTCTTTAACCTAACTTATCTAACACTTACGAATTTCTATTCCTATGCAGAGGACCTGCATCAAGAGGTCGGTCAGATGGGAAGAACTCCCATCTGTGAAGAACAAAGGGGAGCCCACCAATGGCCCTTGATGCATGGCCCCCTTTTGCTTGAGAAGAAAGAAAAGATTACGCCACCGCCCTCTGTCACGCATGCAACCCCCTTTGGCTTGAACAACGACGACCCCCTCGTTTGTTATTTGAGAGAGAAGCCCAGGGGTGGCGGCCCTCATGCCCCTTGCACATGTGCCCCCTACTTACGAAGAACGAGGAGAGGTAATGGTTCCCCATCGCCTTCCCCTTGGTTTTGAGATTGAAGATCGAAGAAACCCCGAGAGGCTAAAAATATATATATTTTGGAAAAATTATAGCTTCACCCCTGGAAGTCTCCATAATTGCACAACGTCCCCTGCCAGCAAGTCACATACAACTCACGTGTTTTTGGGTAAAATTGCGAAAACCTCCCTCTACTTATTTCGGGCTATCATTCATGCAAAAACAATGACAGTTTGCATTCCAGTCCTTTTATTCCAGACTTTATATTCTTGCTTATTTTTTATTGGAATAAATAGCATTTGTGCTTAATAAATTTTGCGAAAATTCATATTATCTCCTGTTTGGTTGATCTCTCTGCAATAATTTTTTGCATTGCATTTTATCATCATTTATTATTATTAAAAAATAAAAAAACACATCATTTTCCCTTCCTGAATTTCAAAAATTCATAAAAAATTTGAATATTTCTCTAAAAATTCCAAAAAAGTAGAGTAGTCGTATTTCATTGTCTTTTAAATTTCATCCAAATTTCGTGCATTAATTATTTGCAAAACCCAAAAAATTAAAAAACATCAAAAATCTTATAATATCACAAAAAATTCCACAAAAATTCAAAAATTATCATTTCCCTTCCTATTTGTAGATATTTATCCCTATTTATCATAAAAATAATTTTCAGGAATTTTAGACATTTAAAATATTTTTAAGTTGCAAATTTCTCCAGCTTGTGCGTTGTTTCTCATTTTTACTACTATTTGATTTTTAGAAAATTACAAAAACATCTGAAAATTCTACAAGGTTCCCAAAAATATTTCAAAACCCTTAAAACCCAAAAATATTTTGTCTAGATTTTTTTTTCAGTATTTTTGGTATAACTAAAAATACAAAAAGAGTTGGTGTGCGTATTTCTTATCTTGTGCATACTGTTCTTTATTGAAAATAAAAAAATTGCAAAATTAAAATCACTAAAAATTTGAAAATCACAAAATAAAAATAGAAATAAAAAATTTAAAAAATGAAAAAGAGAAAAATTCCACAAAAAATCGATGATAGTTTGCCTTTGAGATTCCTACATTTTCTCTTAATTGATTTTCATCGACTACTTGAATAACCCTCGGGAGTCATAGCCTCTCTGAGTTCGATCCTGTCCGCTATATAGGTAAATAAGTAGCGAAAAAATGTTTGTTTTTCGCAAGATTTTTGGGGATAACAACGACACTTTCATATCCATTATTAATTATCAATCCTAGAGAATCATGTGTCAACAGACCCAGTCCTGAGTCTTAAAGAATTAAGTATGAATAGACCTAAATTACCTTAAATCTATTTTGCATGAGGTTCCAGAGAAGTTAGGTGCATTAAGGTCCAACCAAGCTCCAATATGTGACTTTACTTATACTAGTTTGATCATCATACTCAATCCAAAAAAAATACAAATGCTGTGAAAATGCTATGTAGAAAAATGATGCATTTTTTCAAAAGATTTTGCAAATAAAAAGACTTTTGGTAAAAATAGAAAACATGTGCAGCTATTTACACGATCATGCTTCTTTTTATTTATTTACAAGAATTGAGATCTTAGAGAATTTACAGGTTAGATGTTAGTTACTGTTATAGGTATGTATATACAATTGATAAAGAATATCTATATTTATTATGTATATACATATAAATTCATTGATGCATATATTCCTCAAACTTACTTGAAAACAATTTTGAAAACTATAGTACAAAGTAATTTTTGTAGATATTTACAACATTTGAAAGCCATTTTGCAAAGATTTTTCAAACAATATATATATATATATATTTCAACCTAATTTTGCAACCATCTTCAAAATCATTTGCAAATAGGTTTTCAAAACATTTTATTTTACACAAAGAAAAGAGATTTTACAAATCAAAATATTTTCACAAAGGTTGAAATCATTTTACAAAAACTTTTCCAAACGGGTCAGACCATTTTTCAAATTATTTTACAAAAATATTTTAAACCTGATTTATTAATCAATATATACAAAAAAGAATTTCAGGAATAAAATGCATCTTGTTATTAATTAGCTTAATGAATTGTATAGTATATATAGTGTTTTATACTGTGTTTTTACCATATTTCTTCAAAAATATGAAAGTACGAGTTATGGCTAAGTATATACACAATATATACAACCCCCTATACATAGCTTGAGCTATGTCCTCATAGATCGAAAAGAAAAAGAGAAGACATAACTTGTACTGAGCATAGAAAAGCTTATACTATAACAACCAAGGAATATTGAATAAATAAAAAATGAATGAGAAGTCAACCATCCCCCTATACTTAGGATCAAATAATCCTAAGTACAAAAGATTGTATTCTACATGCAGGGAGGGTCGAGGGTGGGTATGGACATATCACAACTCCAACTGTCTCCCCCTGTACTTAAGGTAAAATATCCCTAAGTATAACAGAGAAAATCAACTAGAGGGGAGACAATGGAGGGGATCGATGAATATTAAGAAAACAATATATTGGGAGAATGTACGCATCACTCCCCCTATACGTAGGGTAAAAAAGTCCTAAGTATAGGCAACAACATGAGTGATGAAACATAACGAAAAAAGAGCATCACAGTGAAGGATATTGTGAATCCTTAAGCGCATCACGGAAGCGTGTTGATCGCATCGTATGCGATCGGAGCAACTAGTCGTACTAGATGCTGGATGCAGCGGAAATTAAAATTTTAATTTTAAAGATGAAACCACATGATCACGAGAACACTTCTCGGATCGTTTCATCAAACCACAAAGTACAAGGAATACCTCTTGAAGCGTGGTTGTGATCGCGAGATCCCAAAGTAGAGATCCTCCTATCTTAAGTCCGACCCACGGAGAATGCGCTTGCGGGCACGATGATGAGTCGCGTCCTTCCCGCAATCCTTTGACGAAGATCCAAGCGAAGCCGAAATGTTCTCCTTCCTAATACACAAAGTGGACGGCCACTTGAATATTAAGGAGAGCCCACACGAGAATGAGAGAGAGAGAGAGAAGAGTTCTTTAACTCAAGAATGTTGTAACTTGGAAAGGCTACCCTAGCCCTCCTTTTATACTAGTTTAGGATCCAATGGATCTCAATCCATGGGACACATGGATCCAAGGGTTATGCTTGGTCCATGATAAATCAATGGCTATGATTGTTGTTGGTTAAAACCAACAACATCAATTTAAATATTAATTAATCAAGAGATAATATGATAAATGAAGTGGAGTTAACCAACCACCTAAAAAGGGGGGGCGTCACCCATGAACAATTCATGGGTGACGCCACCTATGAAGGTGGTTATTTGGTCCATTTTATTTATCTTATTATTCCTTAATTAATCACAATAAATATTCACCAAAATAATTCCAAATTAATTTGTGAATATTTTAATCTTGCCATTGAATATTATGTGAATCATATTCACAACCCAAACTAATTAGTAAATTGCATTTCCAATTAATTAACAAATGTGAATCCAATCCACATTATTAATTAACAAATGCTATTTACATCAATTCTCTCTCTCTTATATATGTATATTATAAATCATATTTATAACACACATATGGATAGTGTTATCCACATTCTCTTAATCCTTGATAATTAAATCTCATTTAATTATCTTAGATAATCATTTTCACAATATGAATCATATTCATATTTGAGCTTGATAATTAAATCACATTTAATCATCAAGTCCTTGCTTAGATATTTCATCAAAAGAATTATTCTTGAACCCTTTCAAGAATAATGTGCTTTCTCCGCAGATACTTGGAGATAAGGACAGGGCGATTGTATTATTCCATGTATAGTGACTTGGATGTTGAGATATTATCTCAAATCCAGATCGAACGAACCTCCCACAGATGCTTGATTAAATCAAGACCGCAAATCCAATCTTCTCATTGAATCTGAATCCCATTCAGACCAATGTCCAACACTTGGACTAAGATCGGATTGCTTCTCTACTGAAAGGAGTCACTAAAATCCAGACCTGTTTCATCACTCCCTCGGAATGGAAGCGTCATGGATATACAATCGTTTATGATCACATCACCCTTCAGGTATTCCCAATACCTGTACATCCTGCATACTGGAAGACCCATGATCAACCCGAAGATCAAGATCATTTTATACTGTCTTCTTCAGGGTTTAATCATTAAGTTTCTCAATCTTGGTCATTGGGATTTGGTATCGATCATATGCTTTCCCAAAGCATATATCATACCTTCAAATTCATGTCATGCTTCCAAAGCACGACGACCATGCATGGAATTTGATCGGTCCCAATACCTCATGAGTGAGCTCATGTCTTCCGGTTCACAAGTGAACATGTATGATCCCTTTGAGAGATCATATTGCTCATATACCCTTATATGCACACCAGCTCGCCAGTGTATAGACCTTGGTTAGGTCATCAACCTATTGGTCTGCCAAATGTACATACTTAGATATATAGCGATATATCTGTCTCCGGTCAGAGGATGCATGCCTATGCTGTGACAACATTCAACATAGGACTTAGGTTATCTCGATCTCGCTAGGTCAACCCATTGACCTAACTAATCTGACACCTCCGAATCACTATTCCCATGCAGAGGACCTGCATCAAGAGGTCGGTCAGATATCAGCCTATGTGAGAAAGGATTGCCATCTCCTACTCAGGCTGGAGATCTCCACTTGACAATCATTTGACGGTGCTTGATGAGTCCTCTATCTAACTCTTTAGATATTCATCCAAACACCAGCCTCTATGATTCATTTAATGAAACAACAGCTATATGATCATCAAGCTGGCCATGGTACATAACCCTAATTGTACAGAGGGACCTTATAGTGCATTCATTCATATAATTTCAGAAAGGGAGTGAAACATCAATAACTTTTATTGATAAACTTAAATATTACAATAACATTTATTGTAAGAATGGTTCGCCCAGGGCTCACAAGTCTAACACACAGGGTGTGTACCACCTATACTTAGGACAACATACGTCCGAAGTATAGACATACAGATAGGACGAATGATCTGGGGTACATATGACATACGAGAGAAAGAAGGAATGGAAAGACAAAACATCTATATACAACAAGTAGAGATGTCCATGACCTGGGTCAAGATCTCAAGTGTGGACAACATAAGAGGTGACTCCCAAAGCTCAGTCTTGGGTGGGTGAGGGAGGGGGTGAAAAGTGTGATGGAGGTGGTGGATCAAAGTCTGAGTCATGAAACTGCGGGCTAGGTGGATATGCACAAAAGGAGAATAAGGAGTAGGATCCTCCTGATAACAGGGAAGTGAATCAAAGTCAAAATATGCTTCCTGAAACAAGGGATTAGCTAGGCATGTACAAAAATCATGAACAAAGTCCTCCTAGAAAAATTTAGGTGGATCGGCTGGAGGGTACGGGAATCCACAAAGTCCAGATAAAATTCACTCCAGTCGACCATCTTCAAAATAAAAGGAAAATGATCAGGAGAGCATTATGGTCAAGTCAAGAGATGTGAGAACAAGGAACTAATACACAGAGATGATCGAGGATGCACACAAACGCGCGCGCACACACACACACAAAACAAACTCCTCAATTCACTTACTCAACTAGGTGAAGACCATGAAAGTTCGATCTTTTTATCTTGTCTTTTTTTGGAGTTAGACAGTAATCACAAAATTTCATAATCACTTAGGAGTCCTTGGATTGGGGCACTAACCTTAGTGTGTACGTGAGCAAATTAAAAAGAATACAAGGAGAGGTTACTTTCCCCAAGACAAATATTTTTTCATTTTTAATTTATTTTAAGGTTGAACAATATTAGCAGTCTTAATGAGAATGTACGAGCCTATCAAGGAGTCAATTCCTTTAGCAACCTAGGTGGTCAAAATCTGAGGGAGAGAGTTGGAAAAGCGATGTAAGCGACAAATCGATGATGAATGCTAAAGCATAAATGCCCACCATACCTCCAACTCTCTACATGCAAGGATACTAGGCAGAATTGGAACCTATTTATATGCAAATGCAAGCCAATGAAATCGTCCTAGTTGATAATATACGATTAGCGTGAAGAACAATATGCTAATTACTTAGAATAAACCAAAGGGTTCGGTTTTGGAGCCTCCTCGGTGCCCACCACAGTGGGTCCTACAAGCATCGTATGGAGAACTCTCGTGATGCACGATTTTGAGATTAAGTGCAGAGCAATTCATAATTTGACTAAGTCCCAACGAGACTATAGGTACATGGAATGTACTAAGTGTTTGGCAGTATCCTATCATCAAGCAATCCTATGCTAGGGCTCAATCACACAAAACAAATAAAATGAAATAGAAATTCAAAGAAAAATAAAGCGATGAAAAAAAATGATGAGGCCCTTAAGGGAACAATCCCTCGGGCATTGGACCTCGTGAATTAGCAAAGTGTCCTGAGAGTCTTGAATATTACAATAATAAATGTCTCTCTCTTACTTCAAATCACAAATTATAAAATAAATGCTCAAAATATAGTCTTCAACAATCCTCCAAGTCCTTCTTTGTTGTCTTCAACAGAGTTTATGAATTATTCTGTGGAATTGTTTGCACATTCGCATCATTTGGTTGGCATGTGCTTTGTTTATGAGTTTCATTAAACTTCACATGGTCTGCTTCTTTAGTTTTTTTCTTTTATCAGTCCATACTTGTACAAGGAAGATTCATTGAATGTAACCTCGATCTTTCTACCAAATCTCGCAATCTAAATCTCAGTTATCTATACCATAGCTAACAAAGATGCACTTCCTTAATTTTGAGGTCAATCTTTCCTCTATCTTCCTGCTCAATGTTAACATAAGTTGTGAAACCAAAGACACGTAAATGAGAAAGTGTTGCCTCCTTTCCTGCCCATGCTTCTTCTAAAAGATCACCATTTAATGCAGCAGATGGACCTTGACTTATTAAGTATGTTGTCAAGTACACTGTATTAATCCAATGTCGTTTCGTAAGATCTGCGTGTAACCCATTCTTCTCGCACACTCTAGAAGAGTCATGTTCATCACTTCAATGATGCCAATTTACTTGGGCTTTCTTGGGATCATTTTCAATCTCCTAATCCCGTTCTTGGTACAATATGATTCAAACCCCATCACTACAGTATTCTCCCCATTGTCTGACTTGTGACATTTCAACTTAGAACTTGTTTTTATTATCGACTAAAGCCTTCCATATCTTGAAGGTCTCACAAATATCGTATTTATGTTTGATAAAATAAACCCATCATTTTCTAATTGCATTATCAATGAAAAAAAAAATGAAATAGTGAGATTCACGAAAGGATCAAAATTGAGATGATGCGCATATGTCTTTATGATCATGCTCAAGTATTTCATTATTTCATATTCTTGCAGTCTTTGTGAAACTGATTTTCTTCTACTTTTTCAAGATACAATTCTTACATAATTGTAAATCAACAGTGTGATATCCTATCAAGTTTCCCTTCTTCGCCATGATCTTTATTCTTTTTTCGCTCATGTGACCAAGTCATCTATGATAAGTGCTAGCATCACTCCCAGAGAATCCAACATTTATCTTGTAATATGAGCCTGATACAATATATTGGGCTCCTTCTTTTTTTACCTCAAGCCATGATCGATTATCCCTTGGACATCTTCCACGAATTTGAATTGAGTGATGTCACCATGCCACTTTCTGATTGCTATATGAAATATAAGAGATTCTTTGTTAGACTGGGTATGTATCTAACATTCTTCAATCTCAAGATACCGCAAATGGTTTGGGAGATGCCAATGTCTCCTTTCCCTGTTATGTTGCAACATTCTCCATCTCCTAGGTACACCTTTACAAGATCACATTTTACATAATTTTGACAGATATCCTTTTGTGGGATTGTATGAAATGAAGCACTCAAGTCCACACTCTAGAACTCAATTCGAACATCTGCAATACATGTTAATATATTTCTATACTCCTAATCAGTAAGATTTACATTCTTACCCTTGTTATTTCCTCCTTTATGCTTTCTTGAAGCCTTGCATTCTGTCTTGTATTGCCTCATACTTCAACTTTGAATTTTGATCTTCTGCTTGGTGTCTGTTCCCGTGGAATGATTTTGATTCCTTTGGACCTTCTTGAATTTTCCTTCTATATTCACGGTAGAACTGATTAGTGTTCTTCTCTAGACGTCTTCCATCATGCCTCTTCTCCCAGAAGAAGAATAACAACATCCTCCAACTTCAACTTTGCAGAGGCATAGGAGTTGCTAACTGGTACCACTAATTTAGTCAAACTATTACGTAAACTATAAAGAAGTAGAAGTTCTTTTACTTCATCATCATACACGATATTCGCAGACTCCAACTTGTTGATGATACTATTCAAATCATATAAGTTTGAAGCCACCATAAAGTTCTCACTCATCTTTAAATTGAAAAGCTTCTTCATTAAAAATAATTTATTTGATGCGGATGGCTTCTCATGCATCTTTTCAAGTCTTTGAAAAGGATTAATTGCCCTCGCCTCCTTTGTGATATTCGAAGCCACCATTAGAGCAAGGTTAAGCCTTACCATTCCTAGAGCCTTTCAGTGTAGTACCTTCCACTCCTCATGCTTTTTAGCTTAGGCTTCTTCGCTTCGATTGGAAGGTAGAGATCCTTCTAGTACAAAACATCTTTGATTTACATCTTCCAGAACATGAATTTTGATACATTAAATTTCTCGATCTTGATCTTCGATTCTTCCACCATCTATGTAGAAGTTGAGCTCTGAACCATGACTTTGATACTAATTTGTAGGGATGGATCAAATCAAGTACCATGCTAATAGAACCATGCTCAAAGAAGAAAGCACGTACAATCACACAAGACAAAGATTTATACTGGTTCATAGATGTGACTACTCCACTTGCTCATACAAGACTCCTATTATTGCTCGAGTGGTTTTTGAGATACAATATATGGTGTCCTAGAGCTCCTTTTATACTACAAGAAAAGAATACAAATTGTATTCAACAATCCATACCATTAGCTTTCATCTATTCAGAATGCATGAGACGAATCACGCATCTCAATAATCCAGCCCAAAAGCTCTCAGCCAATCAAGATGAGGGAGATGTATCACGCATCTCATCAATTCAGTTCAACAACGTTGTAAACAGGATTACCATCGCATACATTAAACAATAATATAACTGATCCAAATGAATTGACAGAGAAACAATAACGATTAATATCATTTTAATCATTTGTTTCCCATTCATTATCCGATTATAATATGCAAATAGGAACTGATTAAGTAAACGAAAACATACAATCGGGTGAGATCCAGGAAAGATAAAGCAATAAACATATTACGACAAACAAATCAAAAGAAGTATAAGGTTAGAAATCACCGAAGCGTCAATGAAATGGACTGTCCTTAGAGAGGATGTCGCCCCCACAATACCGGTGCATAGGGTACTGGCGATCCGCTTGCAGGATATGGCGACACACGATCTTCGTCCGCGTACACCGACGAGATCGTCCTCGAATGTACCTTAGAGAACTGCAGCCGAGAGAAAGAGAAGCATTGGTTCGTCCGCGCAAGGAAGAACTGAAACAAAACCAAGACGACATGAGAGAGTTTCTTGCAAGTATATAAAACACGACGTGGGAGAAGGGATTTAAATTGATGGTCGCGTGCAGCGCGGTGCCTGTCAATTTCCGAAAACGCTCCTCAACGGGCACGTCATTTCGTATCCCGAAATCGCGTCCAGAATCACGTCCATAATGGCGAGTTGGATTCCCATTTTAGTCGACTTACCAAATTAATCGTGTGATTAATTTAATTGACTTACTAAATGAAACCCGTAGTAAAAGTATGGAGATCCGATATACGAATTGACTCTCCCGAGCCCGAGCTGGAGATGGAGCGCGCGCGTGCGTGTGCGGTCCTCCATTCCTCCTCTCTACTATTGCTACAAGAGCTTGGGGTGTGAACTCATATATAAGTTCACCAAAAGTTTAGAACTCCAAGGTATGGTACTAAACTTACACCCAAACTTTTCCATGTTTTAAATTTAGGAATTCTCAATTTTCCCCGAAACATTTGGTTTCCCAATTGAAATCAAATTTACTCCAATTGTAATTACATAGACTTTCCAATTATAATCTAATTACAATTCTTTAATACAACAACCCCACGAATTCACCAATTTGAAAAAGAGATTTTAAGAGAGTTAAAACACAACTTACGGCTGCCACACTTTGCTTTCAATAAATGTACCTTCCGGTTTGAACCTCTACCTGAGTTTACTACTTTCACTTTAACAGGAACGAAGTGAACTATGTGTTGAACTTCAAACCTTGGTGTTAAAGTATAAAGTAGAAACAACAAAGCGTTGTTATTGGTATAATCTTCAGGGTTGGTGCTCTTAAAGGTCATGCATCCTTATCCTGTTTCATGAGTGTATTCAGGAAAGACCCTCTTCCTTTAACTGCGGCCCATAGTAATACTCACATAGGCGACGTTCTCCAAGGATGCACTGCTAACATCCTTCCCAAAGGCTTGAACCCATTCAGAGCCTACACTCTTCCTAAACTTGCAACTTAAATGACACTTAGGCTTCCGGGGATAAGACACTCATGCATACACATTAATATTCGAGTGCCAACCAGTTCTCCAAACAGCTTGTTATTACCACATTGAACCTACTTTGTGCGATCTCCACTCAGGTAGGTTGGGTTGCTACTGTAGAGGAACTCCCAATGGATCTCAGTCACATCCCAAGCCTAGACTTTAGGACTAAAAATCTATCAAGTCCCTTAGTCAATGGATCTGCCGTGTTGTCTTTGGATCCAACAAAATACACAACTAACACTCCTCGAGACACCAAATCCCTTAACGTATTAAGTCTGATTTGTATGTGTCTTCTTGTTTTTTGATTAAACTTTGAACTCTTGATCTTGGCAATTGTGGTCATATTATCACAATGTACCGAGATCGCAAGAACTGGCTGACCTACCATGGGAATTTCAGACAGAAGTTCCCTTAGCCATTCAACCTTCCAGTGGTGTCCAAAGCATACAGCTCGATCTCAAAGGTGGATCGAGCTAGAATGGTCTCCTTCACATACCTTCAGGAGACTGCACCGCCTTCAAGGGTAAAGACATACCCAGTGACACCATTACTCCCAAACTCCTCTATTTTCCCTATCCAGCTTGCATCACTATATCCTTCTTGTACATATGGATGTCTACCATAATGCAAACTAAGGGAAATAGTTCCCTTCAAGTATTTCAGTACTCGATCCAGTGACTCCCAGTGAGTACGGTCAGGGCAACTAGTGTATTTACTCAGCTTTGCAATCGAGAATGAAATATCAGGTCTCGTGCAATTTGCAAGATACATTAAACTTCCTATTATTTGTGAATACCTTAGCTGAGCTACATGTACTCCACTTTTATTCTTAAACAGTGTTTTGGATGAATCAAAAGGAGTGCTTACAGCTTTGCAATCTTGATATCCAAATTTCTCAAGTACCTTCTCAAAATAGTGAGATTGAGAAGTTACAATCCCATCAACTGACCTTGTCAGTTTGAGACCCAAGATAACATCAGCAATACCCATGTCCTTCATCTCAAACTTGGTACTTAAGAATGCTCTCATTAATAACCCTCATATGTGATCCGAACAACAATATGTCATCAACATACATGCACATGATAATACACTCATCACCTTTCCGCTTTGAGGGTTGACGATGCCTGAGCCTTGGAATAGACACACTTATCAGATTCATGAACCTTAAAGCCACATGAAAAAATTGTTTTGTCAAATTTTTCATGCCACTGCTTTGGTGCTTGTTTCAATCCGTAAAGGGATTTGAAAAGCTTGCAAACCTTTCCCTCATTCTCAAGAGTCACAAGCCCATCAAGTTGATCCATATAGATCTCCTCCTCAAGATCGCCATGTAAGAAGGCTGTCTTCACATCCATTTGATGGATAGAGAGATCATATACAGATGCCAATGCTATGAGCATCCGGATTGTGGTCATCTTAGTTACAGGGGAGTAGGTATCAAAATAATCGATACCTTTCTTTTGCCTAAAGCCCTTGGCAACTAACCTAGCTTTATACTTTTTAATTGATCCGTCAAACCTAAGATTTCTCTTAAACACCCACTTGCACCCAATGGTAGAGCACCCTTTGAGTAAATCAACCAACTCCCAAGTTACATTAGGCACAATGGAATCCATCTCAGATTTGATAGCTTCCTTCCATTGTTTTGCTTCAGATGAAGCCATGGCTTCCTTGTAGCTTGGTGGATCACCCTTGATCTGGTAGACAACAAAGTCGCTACCAGATCTTTGGCTATTCGAGGTCATTTACTCCTTGGCTCAATCTCTTCTGAAAGGTCATTGGGTTCAAGTTGAGTCTCAACCCCCCACATTCGTTATCCTTTCCACTTGATCTGGAATAGATCCTGATGTAGAGACATCTTCAATGGTCAGATTCTGAGGAATCCCAATCTTCAATGGGAAGACATCCTCAAAGAAGGTAGCATCACGGAGTTCAACAATGGTGTTGACTTCTATGCTCGATATCTCGGACCAAATTACCAAGAACCTATATGCATAGCTATTTTCCAAGTAACCTAAGAAGACCGCATCAACAGTTTTAGGACCAAGTTTCTTTCTCTTGTGTTCTGAAACTAAAACCTTAGCGAGACAACCCCACACTTTGAGATATTTTAAACTCGGTTTCCTATTTCTCCAAAGTTCAAAAGGACACTTTTCCATATGCCTTGGAGGAACCCTATTCAGAATATGGCAAGCCATATTCAAGGCTTCTCCCCACATATAGGTTGGAAGTCCAGAACTCTATAGGAGAGCATTGATCATGTCAGCTACGGTTCTATTTTTCCGTTCTGTTATCCCATTTGATTGCGGTGAATATGGGGCCGTAACTTAATGAACTATGCCAAAAGATTTGCATTGTTCATCAAACAAGTTAGAGGTATATTCACCTCCTCTATCTGACCTAAGGCGTTTAAGAACTTTTCCTGTTTGTGTCTCAGCCTCATTCTTAAATATAAGAAATTTCTCCAAGGCTTCATCCTTGATTTTCATTAGATATACATAACAGTATCTACTGCCATCATTCATAAAGGTGATAAAGTATTTCTTATTGTCTCGGATCAACACACCACTAAACTCACAGATATCCGTGTGTACTAGATCCAAGATCTCACTATCTCTAGAGACATAGTGAAAAGACTTCCTAGGTGTCTTAGCTTGCACACAAATTTCATATTTTTGAGTTTTATCAATAGTTTGTTCAGGGATCAAGTCTAAATCCACCATTCTTTTAATTGAATTTAACTTTACATGTCCCAATCTACCATACCAAAGATCACAAGATTCTAGATTATTCACAACATGAGACACAAAATTAGAACATTCAGAACTTAAAACATTCATTTCATTAATGCTTACTGAATCACATCTAATTCTAAATAACAAATCAAAATCTGCCAAATAGCCTTTACCATAAAAATGACATGTCTCAGAATGACAACTTTATTACATTTAAAAATCAATTCAAAATCATTTCTAACTAAGATAGAGCTAGATAAAACATTCTTCTTGATGTCAGGAACATGCAGCACTCTGTGCAATGTCCAGACACGTCCAGAGAGGAGAACCTCAAGTTGACTTGTCCTGACCCTAGCATCCTGGCTGCAGAATCGTTCCCCCATCTTCACAGTCCCACCACTGCAGGTCTGATAAGTAGAAAACAAAGCTCTGTTAGAACAAATATTTACATTGGCTCCCGTATCCACGAGCCACTCATTTGGATCATGGATATGGTATAGTTCAAGTTTTACAGAGACATACCCCTCGCTAGGCCCGAGTCCCATAGTGATCATATTCATTTATGGACTTCCATCTGCAGCCTTAGGATGAGCTTTTAAGGACGGACAATCCTTTTTCCAACAGCCAACCTGATTACAGTGCCAACATGGTTTATTCTTTGCCTTTTTCTGTATCTTGCCCTTTGATTTCATTTTATTTTTATTAGCACCATTCCCTTCTTATCTTTGCCCTTCAAAGTCATAAGAATGACCTTAGCCTGAATATCGACACGAAGCATAGGCTTTTGTTTCTTGTGTTCCTCCTCTATGGCAATTGCCACCATCAAGTCATCCATAGAAATTTTCCCCTTCCTATGTTTTAGGGTCATACCGAAGTCTTCCCACGACTTGAGGAATTTTTCTATGATGCACATGACCTGAAACTTCTCTGGAAGTTTCATTTCGGCATCTTCCAAACTATGGAGTAGGAGTAAGAACTCAGGTGCCTGTTCAGAAACCGACTTTCCTTCAGCCATGGAAAACTTCAAAAATTTGGCCACGTAGTGTTTCTCAATACCGAGGTCTTCAGTGTTATATTTCCGATCCAAATCTTCCCATAGCCCCTTCGCAGTCTGCGTGGACGAACAATATACGTCAAACAACGTGCTTGGACAGAGCCAACATGATGCAACCATGACATATACGGTCGCGTTCCTTCCACGCAGATTGCGCCTTCTGGCTATCAGGTGAGGGATTTTCCTTTTCCACTATAGGACAATCAATTTCAAGCATAGAGATTAATCCTATGGTGATTAACCAACTCTTCATGCGTTGTTGCCAACACTTAAAATTCTGACCATCGATTTTTTCAGGCATGCCTGTCATATCTACCCCCAATTTAAACATCGTTTCCGACATGGTTTTAAATCCGATTCCTGATATCCTCTCTAAGATTGTTGTAAACAGGATTACCATCGCATCTATTAAACAACAATATAACGGATCCAAATGAATTGGCAGAGAAACAATAACGATTAATATCATGTTAATCATTTGTTTCCCATTCATTATCCGATTATAATATGCAAATAGGAACGGATTAAGTAAACAGAAACATATAACCAGGTGAGATCTACGAAAGATAAAGCAATAAACATATTGCGGCAAACAAATCAAAAGAAGTATAAGGTTAGAAATCATTGAAGCGTCAATGAAATGGACTGTCCTTAGAGAGGATATCGTCTCCACAATACCGGTGCGTAGGGTATTGACGATCCGCTTGCAGGATACGACGGCACACGATCTTCGTTCACGCACACCGACGAGATCGTCCTCGAATGTACCTCAGAGAACTACAGCCGAGAGAAAGAGAAGCACTGGTTCATCCGCGCAAGGAAGAAACGGAACAAAACCAAGACGTCGTGAGAGAGTTTCTTGCGAGTGTGTAAAACACGACGTGGGGGAAGGGATTTAAATAGATGGTCGCGTGCCCTAGCGCGGTGCCTGTCGATTTCCGAAAACGTCCCTCAACGAGCGCGCATTTCGGATCCCGAAATCGCGGTCAGAATCATGTCTATAATGGCGAGTTGGATTCCCATTTTAGACTTATCGAAATTAATCGTGTGATTAATTTAATCAACTTACCAAATGAAACCCGTAGCAAAAGTATCGAGATCCGAATTGACTCTCCCGAGCCCGAGTCCGAGCCGGAAACGGAGCACGCGCGTGTGAGTGATCCTCCATTCCCCCTCTATACTATTGCTACAAGAGCTTGGCATAGAAGAGCTTTTTCCATGTATAAGTTATTGCAAAATAAAAGACCGATCATGATTACGTCATTCATAGTATACATGTCCATAATATCGATGCATTGTATCAGGACGAACATTATTTCACCTTATTCTCTATCATTCCCTGCGGGATATCATCTTCCTATTCCTATAAATATCAAATTCCTATCAACCAGCGAGAATCAAAGATTAATCTCATTTATCCTTTATTTTATTTTGACATCTTATACTTCATCCAGTATATACATAGAGACTGAACTAGAAACAACTTGCACCATTGTCGGACCTGGAAGCCTAAGTATATACTAACACGAACATGAAGATCCATAAAACACAATTTAATAAAAAAACAAGAGAACATTAAGGATAATTTATTTGTTCAGCTCCCAACGATCGTACTTGCGCGTTAGTTAAATGGATGGGAGACAAAAATAACGGGAAAAAGAATGGTGGGTGTGGGGAGGTTGGTGGATCACCATCTGGCAAGAATATGCCCACTTAGGAAAAAGATATCATCTACTTGTAATCCACCACGCATGCCTTTCCAATTCCCTTGATGGCGTCGTTCGACCTAATTCCAACTCTGCTATGTGAGGTCTGTGTTCATGATACAGGACGGAAATTTTTCTACGAACATAGCAGGAATCGATTCAGCTTGCGTGGCAGTGCATGATGGTCTTCCATCTCTATGTCAGTCATTTTTTTAAATTATTGGTGTTTGACATTGTTGTTTTCAAGGAGAAGAGCAACCAACCAGCAGTTGCCATGACATTGACATGGAGATTTGAACCAGAACCTACCCTCTCCAAAGTCACCTTCACAATATAGAGGCCACCTGTTCGTTGTTGTCTTTCTGGATTACTTGATCGCTGGCGATTAGGGTTTGCATGTACTTCCCTTTCTATCGTTGTCATGCACACGTCGAGGATCGAAGAGGAGGGGATGGTAGTTAAGTTAGCTGTTAATGATCTGACGAATGGACCTACTTGTTTTATTTTCTCTCCACCAATTATTGATGGGGATGATCCAAGTCTAGTCGAAAATGAATCAGGCATTTTCAGTTTAGTGTGGCTAAAATGGAATTGGGAAATAATAAGAAGAAATCCTATATCATACAATGTGTTTATGCAATTTCAGTTATATATCTGTTTTTTTTGCTATAGCACTAATGATTTGCACTGCAACAAATTACGAATATACGATTTTTTTATATCCATCACAATATCATCGGTTGTTAAAAATATATAACAATGATATTATTCATTTCAAAATTATGTTTTATTCCTGAAATCAACATCGAATGCCATATTCATTACTATATAGTTAGCGGCGATCCATAAAACACTACTCACCCACTGTTATTTTTCAAAATTCAAACTAATCTTAGCGATGATTAGACAAAACTTTAGAAAATACTAACATATAAGCATTAATATATGCACCATCGTTAATGTTATAATAACGGATATGACGTTCATCACAAATTTCAGTATAAATATATTTTTGAATTGAATAATATCTTCGTTATATATTCAACAACGAACGATATAGTGAAGGTTTTTTTTAAAAAAACCATCATTATAGATATGTTTTGTTGTAGTGTTGTTTTTTTACAAAGCTCACAATATTATCCTTCTATCAATGTAATATAAGGGCATAATTAGTTTATAACAGGACCACACTGTGCATTTTTTTTAAGAACAAATGATTACAAGTGTTATAGCAAAGAAGATATGGGTATAAATGTAATTCACTACAATAAATTGGATCTATAACTACATTTATTTTACACCTGTCACTAAATAGTCCATTGTTAAATACATATTGATGAATATTATCTGTTGCTAAATGACTTTTTATTATAGAAATTAGCGATAAAAGTTATAATCATTGTTATATTATTAGTTGCTATTTTTCAAGTTTTGTGTCAATTGTCACTAAATTTTGAACTAAAAATTAATGATGATTAGCTCAAATTTTGAAATATAGCAACAAACAAATGTGGTTATGTAGAGCGTTACTTATTAGATAGCAACAAGTATAGCTTTTGGTGTTATTTCCAGTACGGAAAATCACTTAGCAACGTATAATATTCATCATTGTATATTTAACAAATGATGAGTTAGTAACAAATTTAAAGTAAATGTCAATACAGGCCTAATTTCTCATAGTGATTGTGGGATCTCGGAGGGGTACACAAACAAAAAGCCCAGGATTTTTATACTCGAAATCATTCCTTTCAAAATATGTGAACATATACTTGAATATAAAAGGGTTTTTATTAGTTGGTGCCTCTCTGAGATAATGCAATATCAATTATGCTCTTCCTTTTTGGAATATAAGTTATTCTCCCAACATCTTGTCATTTTGTCACTTGTGCCCCACGTTTACTTTAGACGTCAATAAGTTGAACTTAACATGACTTTTTCAAATCAAGGTGAGGTTAAGAGGGAAGAATTGTTCAAAAACTCTCCCCACTCATCCTCCTCTGATCTACTCCTTCATCATCCTCGTCGTTACACGGAACTCCATTGACTTCAATTGCAGAGGAGGAGTTAAATGGCGCAGAGGAGGAGAGGGTGGTGGAGGAGATGCGAGTAGAGGAGGAGGATGGGGGTGGAGGAGGTTGGGGAGGAGGAGGAGGAACGTGGAGGCTATGGAGTGGGAGGACTGGGGGGGGGGGGGGCACTGGAGTAGGAGGAAGGAGGAGGTACATGGTGCGGAGGAGACTAGGGAGTGGGTGGGAGGGGTGGAGGTTGTAGAGTGGAAGGAGTAGCATGGGGGCAGAGGAGGAGAATATGAGCATAGGAAGCCGGGGAAGGTGAGGAGGAGGAGGCTAGGAGTAGGAGGAGGAGGAGCGGGAGGCAGAGGATGCTGGGGAGTGGGTGGCAGAGCCTCATCGAGGTCTCCATGTCGTGGACCCTCGTCATTTCCAAGAAGCATGTCACCGTCCACCCCACCTTCACTACTTATAGTACCTACAACAACGTTCTATACATGTCCCTCTAGATACACCTCTTGCACAAGGGAAATCTAAACGACAAGGAGTTCTCCATTCCGAGCATTCCCAGGACTTTCTGTCTACGTTGCAATCAACTCTCACCTTCGCTCAAGTTCGTCGAAACCGACAAGGGGTGGAGCTCTTTCCTTGTATTGCAGATAGCTCTCGTCCTCTCTCCAAGTGGGTTGCTTTGCAAATCCGTCGAGAAGCTCAAGCGTGATGGGTTGTAGATGCTTAGTCGATTATCGAAACTCCCATGAGGATGGCGGGTCCTCTCTTCGTAGGTCTGCATCAATGCATGGGAAGCAAAGATACCAACATAGGACAATGCATCAAGTTGTTGGATACCCACTTGCATTCCTCTGTTCTTTACATCTCATTTGGATCTTAGAACAAGGGCGGAGGAGGTGGGGGAGAGGGAGGATCAAGTGGCAGAGGAGGCTGGGAAGTGGGAGGAGGTTGAGAGGTCGTTGGAAGAGGGGGGACGAGGAGGAGCATGGGTAGAGGAGGTCGGGGAGGGGGAGGAGGTGGGGGAAGGGGGAGGGGAAGGGGCATGAGTTGGTGGAAAGATATTTTGACCCTTTTCTTTTAAATTTAATTCCCCTTATGTCCCCAAAATTAGTGTCTATTTACATTGAGATGGACGACAACTAACCGAGGGGCACAAGTGATAGAATGATAAGAAATCGAGAGCACACCTGATACTATAGAAAATGAGGAGCATAACTGATATTAAATATCTCATATTGGCACAACTGATAAAAGACCTAAAAAATACTAACGATTGAGTACAAGCCATTGTTTGAATTTTACATGCTTTCAGTTCGACTGTATGGATGAAAATTTAACATCTAACTATGCATGCTTTTTAATTCTTCTAAGAACTAAATAATAAAATAGGGTTTTAATATCATATGTTAATTTCATTTAAAGTTGATATTCATGTATTGGATCATCTAAGATAAAACCATTTTCCCGATTTTGCCTACTTACATGCATATTGTAGTGCCCAACTAGACTAAATATAGGCTCAGTTTCCATCTCAACTAATTGAATTAGAAACCTCAACTAGCAAAGTAAAGCTAACCAAGTCGACGAATCCCACTAACATATATGAATTAGATCCTCAACCGTGAAAGTGGACAAAGCACAATAGTACAATAGCCTCTATAATTCTACCCTTCTTCCCTAAGCTCAGCTGTGGGTGGAAGAGTTCTAATCCCTTGGCTGATGTGACTCAACCAACCTATCGCAGTAGACAAACCAAGTACGTGATACCACTTGATGAGATGAGAAAGATGCTTACTAAATGACTGAGTGGGGAGACCTCAATCTCACTACAAGCAATCCTATGCAGGGACTAGTTTCTTTCCTCATCACTATTATTGACTTGGTTCCCTCATTAGTTGTCTACTCTTCGGTCGAACATTAAGAGTTAGATAAGGGCAATCACTCCTTAAACCAGCATTTTCAAAAAGTCGAACAGAAAAAAAAAGGGGAGAGCTGTCTATTCTTGATTCTCCTGTAGCTGGATCCTCCAGAACTAGAAGAATCCAATTCTTATAATGGGATGCCAACTTAGTATTGCTTAGTGTTATTTGGTAGATATAGTAAGAATAATATGATTATATGTGGCGACCATGAATCATCACATATAATGTTCATCTGCCACAAATTGGTTGCTGCAAATACATGTGATGTAAATATTATTTGCAGCAATCACTAGGCAACCATAAAAATAATGATCAACCGCAAGTAATGTAGCTTCCGTTAATATTCATTTTAATTACGACGACTTTTATCGAGCACCTAACTGTAAAATTGTTGTAGTGGCTTCTGAAAGCACCATAAATAACAAGGTGTGCATCATTTATTATGGCTGAATCGACCACCACAAGGTGCAACCATACAAGAAATAGCAGCAACTGCTAGTAGCTATTAATGTTGTTGCTACACCCAAAATGTAATTACAACAACAAATCCAACATTCAAGATCAATCAAACATGGAATAGAGTTTAACCTTCACTTTCAAATCACAACAAATGCCAACATTCAAGGCATTAACAATGCAATACTCCTGATCGATCACCATTGCGACACCTCATATTAGACATGTGAACTCTTGGTGAACCATTTCTACAATACGCAATATTGTAAATCATTATTAATAAAAGCTATTGATTTATTCAAAACTGTTCTAATATTATAATTAGGGATGAAAACGGATACAGATATATCCGAATATCCGCTTACCGTATTCGACAAATTATCGGATACTGATATCTGTATCCGTATACTAATCGAATACAGATCGAATGTGGATATGGGTTGTAAAAATTTTCCAGATACGGATACAGATATGGTAATGGCTTGAATATCCGGATCCGGATCCGGATATCCGAATATAATATTTAATATTATTTTATATATTAGTTAATATAATATAAGTAACAATCATGTGTTATTATATTAGTATTACACATAATATAAAACAATATATTAGTGATATTAATAAACTTTCATTTGTTTGAGGATAGGCACGAACAAAAGTTATGAATTCATATTCTCCCTTTGTTTCCGATCAAGAACGTATGTCACATGACGTTCTCTTTTATCATGATGCAACTTACTTTTTATTACCATTTGTGAACTTTGATAAAAATTCAATTCATTTGTAATCTTTATTTGATCCGTATTCGAATTCCATGTTTATTGGATCCACATTTATATTTCACTCTTTATTTGAGTAATATTTGGATTAGCTCTTTATTCAATCCATATTTAGATCCTCTCTTTATTCAATCCATATTTGGATTTGATAAATATTAGATTCAGAACTGTATTCATATTTTTAAGGATATAATTTCCTTAATGCATATCCGAATTATATCCGTATCCATATTCGTTTTCGATAGAGATGAAGCAAATATGGATATGGAAATAGACATATTTGATCTGTATCCGATATGTTTTCATCCCTAATTATAATATGCATGTACTTATTAGACATCTTTGTACAAAAAAGGTTATGTACCTTGGCCATCTTGAGATCATATAACTGTTGATCCAATTGGTGGATCATAGAAGCAGGTGCTAGGCTGAATATCTTAAGTGTTAGATTGATAACTCAACCATAACGTGTTAATTATCAAGAAGAGATCTCTAGCCTGAGAAGGAGATGTCAATCCTTACTTTAAAGGCTAACATCCAACCAGCCTCTTGATGCAGGTATTCTGTATAGGAATATAGATTCGGAGGTGTTGGGTGAGTTAAGTCAAAGAGTTATCTTAATAAGATCGAGATAGTAAAAATCTATGTTGTAAACTGTAACGATATAGGCATGCATCCTCTAACCAGAGACAATAGTGTTATTATATGTCTGAGTATGTACATTTGATAAACCATTAGGTTGATGACCTAATCAAGGTTTATACATTGGCTTGCTAATGTACATATAAGGGCATATGAGTAAAATTTGTTCTCTCAAAGTAGTCATATAGGTTTACCACTTAAAGGGAAGACATGAGCTCATTCATGTGATATTGGAATAAACCAAATTCCATTGATGATTGTTTTATTTTGGAAATAAGGCAAGATTTGTAGGTATGGTATATTCTCTTGAAAAGTATGTGATTAGTACCAACTCTCAATGATTGAATGAGAATTTTAATCACAAAACTCTAAAGCAGGCAGTTAAAATGAGATATAAAATTCAGGTTAATGATTATCTAGTATGCAAGATGCATATGCATTATAAATACTCAAGGGTGATGTGATCATAATTAGTTGTATATCATGATACTTCCATTCTGAGGAAGTGATGAAACATGTTTCGATTTAAATGACTCTGCTTATTGAAGTAATTATCCAATCTTAGTCCAAATGTTGGATATTGTACTGAATTTGATTCATATACAATTATAAGATAGGGATAGGTTGTCTAATATATGAATAAACAACACTAAGAGACCCAGATATTACATTTGATATCAATATCCAAGTCACTATACATGAATTATACAATTACCCTGACTTTATCTTCAAGTATTCTCGGAGAAGGCATACTATCCATGAAAGATTTGTGGATTGTTCCGAATCAACAAAATACAATTATTAGAAAAAGAGAAAAATGAGATAATTAAATTAGATTTAATTATTCAAGATAAAATTAATGTGGATAATGATATCACAATAATTTTAGAATAGTGTGGATAAGATCCAAATTATTATTCGAAGATTTATTTCTGAACAGGATTCACAACTTATATCATGTATGTGAATAGGATTCACATTCTAATGTAAGTTTAAATATGATTTACATTTTTTTGGGCCAATGATTTATAATTAGTGAATGATCAATTTGTAAATATTACATATTATTTTTTAATTAATTAAATTTCAAGACAAATACGTGGATTAAAATTTGGTGATAATAGAGATTATCACTAAATTAAAATAAAGGAGATAAAAGGATTATCCCTCTTTTAGGGGGAGTGGGAGTGTCCATGGTGAGGTTCACGAGGATGGGCATCCACCAAAGAAGAAGATAATCCTCTCTCTCTCTCTCTCTCTCTCTCTTGTTTTTATCTCTTATTCATTGGTTGATAATGTCTTGGAATCAATAATTAAAATACTTAGAGATGATAATTGTTATCAATCCTAATCCTAATAGAAGTTGGTAATTTCCTTCAATTTCAACCATTGTCTGATTATTAGGGGTCCAATCCTAATGATTTGAATCTATAGAAAAGGAGAAGTAAAACATGCTCTCCAAGTGTCAATTCAGTTGAAGTCTCAACTCTCTCTCTTTCTCTCTTCCTAGATGTCTCCCTCTCACCTTTTCCCTACTTATGATCATATCCTGCCCCAAGGCTGATGAGGAAGGAAGGAGGATCGTTTCTCTGGATTGTGGGAGTAACATGGTTCATTCTCACACCCACAAATGTTGTCTTTCTCGGATATTACTTTAGATATGAAGTATTTTGCTTTAGAGGATAGAGGATTATAGACATGCTTTAAGAGGTATTCTATATTCGTGAGAACTTAATGAGATGTATTTGGAAAGGTTTCCAATTCATATGGTTTCATTTTTTAGAATTTTTAAAATTCCAATACTACCTAGATTCATATGAAAAATCTCTCTATTTGATTGGATGTGAACTGATCTTCAGGATTCCATGATGTGTGATTCCCAAAACCTCGCTTCAAATGGAATTTTAGTATTGGTTGAAGGTTTTGGATATGATCGAGAGTCCTACGAAGATATATGTGATTCAAAGTTGCAAGCATTTGATATTTCTGAAATTAGCCTCTATTATGAATGTGTTTTGGGATACTAAATCAGATTTAGAATCTTTAAATATGACCCCAAAGGTCAGCCTAGTCTATCATCAGACATTGATTTGGGTAGAAAAGTTCCTACATTATCTGGTTGTTATATGAATTATGTAATTATAAATTCTGATTTTTTATTTATTGATTTGCATTCATGAAACTTGTTAAAATATTTTATTAATGTCACAAAATAAATCATAAGATTGCATGACTTTATTTCACGAAAATCTTAGTCCGATAGCCAGGTATGTGATATTTTATGGACTCGGGTCAAATGATGATATGATCATTTTGATAACGTTTTTTTGTGTTTATCATTCAAAATAAATAATGAAAATAGGTGATATGGCTTGGTTAATTGTTGCAGTAAATATTTATAGAAATATTTAAATTTCCAGCAACTTTTCAATGGTAATTTCATTATAGGAACCCATATTGAACTGTAATTATTGTAACTATATAATTCAGATGCAAAAATAATCGGTTACTTGATATGTTAGAAATTAGTGATAATTAAAATAGTTTTAATTTTAAACTTCTAAAGGTGATTATTATATAGTATTATGCTGATTCAAAATGATCGATAAAGTCTCAAGCACAAGTTTTTCAAAAGTGTGTTGTCTCGAATTGAAATAGAGAGGATATCTAGGATGGGTATGCAGACTTGGTTTAGTAATTGACACCTTTCAAGGCACACAAGCGCTCACTCTCAGCATCTCTGAACATTTGGCTGGATCTATTTCAAGAAAGGGTAGCATGAGGAAGTCAATGCATACTCTAATAACTAAAATACGAATACGAGTGTATGCTAAATAGTAAAATATCAAGCAAGTATTATTTTTTGGTTGACTTGGATTGATGATAATTTATTATGATTAAATTAGTGCGATCCAATTATTAACGATCCATAACTAAAAGGGCTGGGATTTTCTTGGAAGGATTGTTCATGAGAATATGATTTGAAATGATTAATTGAAATTTGCTTGGGATTTGGATGATCATGTAATGACCTCCATGATCTCCCATCAAGGCATAGGGTACGGTGGACATGAATTGTATGACAGAGATGTCTTTATGCAAAATCATAGCTTCAATGTACAAGCGCAAATGGATCGGGATGTATACTTCTCGTAAGAGACATGTCGTATGCGTAGTAACCCTAATCTGTTCACCATGTAGTTGGGATGTTATTGGATTACGCATTCGAGTTCTATTCCTATTGATGGTTGATTTAATTGGTAATGGGACAACATCAACTTAGGGGTGATGGACTCAGGTGTCAAAGACCAAAATGGGAACGCAAGTTGGACTTTTAAAGTGGAAAATGTTCCCGCTTCCTTCATCGAAGTTCCATGTTCCCATATAATCAAGGTGTTACAAGGGTGGAAGGGATATCCAGAACTTTATAAAGATATACAAATAAGTGTATCTCTTTCTTTGAAAGTTAAATATAGGGATTGACTTTCAAAGTATCAAAAGGTAAGGAAACTTTTTCTCACAATTCTTAATCAAAGAAAATGTATATGTACGTATATACTTGTATACTAATAAGTGTATTTATTAATCTCAGATGAAATCTATGAACCCACTTAGCAAGCTTCTGGAGTTCAACTTGTTTATCGGTCCAATTATTCAGATTGGCTCCATAATGTGTAACTTGTTCTCTCTACTGAGTGCATCAGATTTGTGCTCAAGGAGACCAAGTATGAGAACAATTTAATAATAAGAGACGACCACTCATTGGCATGTTATTATATTCCGGGGTCTAAGTCCAATGATCTTCAGAAGAAACATGTGGATATCATGAATACCCATGATATAATGTTGAATCTAAAAAAGATGTTAGGTGATGTGAACTACACACAACATTACAACCATATGAAAGAACTTTATGCTGCAAGATGTAAATAAGAACCTGGGTTAAAGATCACATAATCAAAATGTTTGGTTATCTCTTTTAGCTAGATGTGTATATGCAGTCCAACTTAATTCTGTTGTCTCTACCAAGTCTTTTAATAACTTTGTAGTATTGTACCACATGAACAAGTTGAGGTTGATGAATGCTGAATTCATGGTTTCCTGAAGCAGAAGACATCATGAAGAAAGAACATTTTGTTGGCAATGCAATGGTTGCACAAGTCAATAGAAACCACGATCGAAAGCATGAGGCATGGAAGGGTCTTGCTCAGGATAAGAAGAAGAAGAAGAGTCAACATATTGGCTCATTCTGCCAAGCTTCCATACATCTGACATTGTTTAAGGAAGTCATCCTCCAAAAATTTTATGTCCTCATAAATGAATACTTTTGAGTCTTAGGGTCATAAAGTTGATATCCAATACCGTCACATATCAATGAAGAAACACTCTACAGTGTGAGATTCCAGTTTACTTGCATCCATATTTTTGGCATGATCCAAACAATCCCAAATCCTAAAAGTGTCTAACACTGGACATGGTTCCAGACCAAAGCTCATGAGAGGTTTTTCGCATTGATTTCGAACCAAAAACTGGAGAATTTACTAATGATGAAACATGTGTACCTGAAAGAGTTAAAGAGTGGTTGGATCACCTAAAAGGTACAAATTCAATGTATCAAAAGAGTCTAACACTAATCCTACTTCATATGATGAAGTATTTGCAGATCATGACATGGATATATGGATGTTAGCTATGAAGTCTGAAATAGACTCCATGTAGAAGAATGGTGTATGGACCCTAGAGGATCCACATATAGGGGTAAAACCCATTGGGTGTAAATGGATCTTCAAGATAAAGAGGGGACCTAATGAAAATTTAGATACCTTCAAGGCACAACTCGTTGTCATGGGCTACATAGAGAGAAGGTATTGACTACGACGATACATTCTTTCATCTAGCCATGATTTAGTCCATCAGAACACTGCTAGCTATAGCTCACATCTTGACTACGACATCTGGTAGATTGAAGTCAAGGTCGCATTCCTTAATGTATACCTCAATGAGGATATTGATGAATCGATAATAAACTTAATTAAGATATATTCATTGTAATACGACCACTTATCTATTAATCAGAACCAAGTTGAGTATCTTTGTGAAGAGAGCTTGGAGTAATTTATACTAGATATGTCCAAGGTCAAACACAATGACACAAGCAATTATCTTATATAATTATGATCTAGATATCTTTGTTAAGTGATTTAAAATGCTATCTAGGTTAGATGCACACCAAAATGAATGCATAATCTTTTTAGGACTTTTTTTCAAGTCAATTTAATGTATGATTCTGCAGAATGAGATGCACAAAAATCATACAATTACATTAACAACAAGTTCCTTTTAATTACATGTTTGATAATACTAAAATTGATCTACACTAGTTTTTCCTAATTAAGTCATAGTTGTGATGTGCAATGACCCAATTAAACATTAAATTCCAAAGAATGTAATCACCTACATAAATGAACATTTATTTCAATTCAATGATAATATTTAACCAATTCAATAACCTTTCAACATGAAGATATTCATCATAAAATTAATTTCTCGTTAATATGCAATTTCTGGGGTTCAATTGAATTTAATATGATTCACATATAGATAAGTAATCACGAAAATTTTTCTATATAGATCAATCACTTTCATTTTGTAGCAGAATATACAAGGTATTGACATATAGAACATCAAACTAGGATTCTAATGAGACCAAAACCACTCAATTTGGAATTAAGATGCTCAAGATATAAAAGATAGTCTATGGGTATAAACGCAAAGAAAATTTGAATTTAAAATAACATAAACATAACAAATAAGTCCACAATGGACCATAATGCAATAAACAAAATTCGACTAGTTTATATATGTAAATAACCACATATATGGGGTATATGTGTGAATATAGAGAGGCGATAGGGCATGCTTGTAAAATAACCATGGGCACACGTGGAGAGCATGCGAACGAGACATTTTGTAATATGAAGAAGTCGTAGGGCTTCAACTGCAGTTTCACCAGAATGCATGCACAAGACATGTGCGGTCAAGCCTAGAGTGAGCCTCAGTCGGGATAGGTGGCTTGGGCCACATAGGAGGCTTTGCTGCTTCGGGGTAAGGCTCGGTTCAACCGAGGTTGTGGCTCATGGCGATGGCTAGGAACATTTCAGAGCCTTAGAATCAATGCTAGAGGGTATGGTCCAATGGCACTTGTAACATGGACCCGTCTTCTCCTCCTCCATGAAGCAACAAAGATGGATGCTCTCCGACAATGTCCTAAGAGATCCTCCATGATCCTCTTCCTCGACTGAAGGTTGCGGATGATTCCCAAGAGTTTATCAAAGATGAGGGTTGATCGAAGGAGAGATGGGGATGCCGGAGGATGCATATCAGTGCACGGTCATCGGAGGCGGTGATCTAGAATGAAGCAAGTCCCGAAACTTTAGCCTTTGAAGTGGTTTTGTACATGCAAAGGTTAAAGAAATATAGCGAACGCAAAATTGGTGTTTATTATGAGATGGAGGGTTGTGGAGGTGTTGGACATGTGAACCCATGACGAGCCATTATGCAATAAAAGTTGTTACAGTTTGCTCCTTTCCCCTTGCTCATGTGATACTCACGTACATGGGGAGCCTTTAAAATTTGACGAGAGCTCGAATGTCACTATGCAATTTCCCGACCTGTGGCATGTGCGCCACACGTGCCTCTTGCTAGAACGGGGGCATGGGTGCAAAATAATGGAACTCAGGGGCACTGGCAAAATATACCCTGACCGCACGTGCCCTGTACGTGAGGTTGTGATGAGGATGAGTGGAGGGGGTGAGTGGAGCCCGAGTAGGTGTTGGGGCACACCGGCCGAGGGGATCTGGGCAATTGGTGGTGATGGGAAACTTGGTCCGCGGTGAGCGGCCGGTGCAGGTGGCACTACAAGGAAAACAAGTTGTGGCTACAAAACTATGCCCACGGATGTGGGATTTGTGGCCACGGAGTTGGGCTTTGACCACAACATGTCGTGACCAGTAGCCGTAGCTACAAGTCTTGTCGCGAGAGTTTTCTAACCACTAATATGTCGTGGCTACTACAAGTAACCACAGAACTTGTCGTGGTCATAACTCTTGTATGAAGACTTTGGCGACGGATTGTAGCTACGAGAAACTAATGGCCACAGAATTATAGTGGCCATAAGTTTCTGTAGCCACATATCATGGACACAACTCATTTTTCTTGTAGTGTGGAGTCTACGTCAGTACATGCAGTTGGGCATGCAGTCTGAGGAGGCATTGGCGCACGTGATGACGGAGCAACTGGAGGCAGTGGAGACAAAGGTGTTGCCATCGAGGCTCAAGGGCGAGAGGAAGAGGACCTTGGGTAGGAGTTGTGGGGTTCTCCAAGGCGAGCTGTATAGGATCGGCGTGCTCATGAGCTGAGGCTGTAGGCATTGCTTGGGGATGTGCGAAGACAATAGAGGAGCTATGGGCAACACACGCCCGGCGGTAAGGTCAGCTGCGAGGAGTCCATTCAAGGGTGATGAAGCAAATAATGCAATGAAGGCCCGTCATAGGCTCAAAAGTCGAGGTCAAGGAGGAGATTAGGTTATGGTGACAAGAGTCGGGATTTGAACCTTGGTTAGATGGGTCAATGAAAAAGAGAATGAGTTGCGTTGATTGCTAGCATGTGAGAGTAGATGGTGGAGGAACTCCGGGTGGAATGATGGTCTCCAATGTTCTCATAAATTTTATTATTAAAGTTTGATTTCTTCCCTAATTTTGCAATTCCCTTTTCTTCTACCTTTTACGATTGATTGCAACCAATATACACAAATTCTCTACTCCCTCCATCACTTTCCACCTTTGATCAATCGAATCGATGAAGATTACAATATCCTATTTTCACCTTGGTAACTAGAAGCTTCCATCCATTTTATTCATTATTTTAGAGTTCATTTATTTAAGTATTTGAATTCAAATCTAGATATTGTATAAATTATCCTTATCTCATTACATTTTTTGTTGTATTTTTTTCAATGATGTTATATTTTTTTTTGTATTTTCAAATGCTTGAATAAATTTGTTTCAATAGCTAGAAATAGTGGCTATAATATCTTAGCCCATAAAAATTACATAATATGGCTCATATAGTAAACTACTACTTAAAAACATTTTTACATATTTTTTAACCTTTAGTTTCTTCAATTAATAAAAAACCAAAAATAAAAATTTTAATACCACATGGAATATAGAAATAATAAAATTAAAAATACCATATATATTGTGATGTACAAACTACTAGTAAAACTCTAAGCTAAAAAATATCATACATTTTTATTTTTAATAAATAAATAATAATAAAAATGAGAAAAATAAAAAACTATCTAAAAATTTATAAAATATAGTAGCTATCTCTCTCTCCATATGTCACTTATAGTAATAATTTCATAATCAAATAGTGATTCTAGAACCTAAATAATAAAAACATCTTGGAAAATATAAAATTCACTAAAAAGATCAAAATTCCAAAAATATAAAAACCAAACCTCATTTTATTCTTTTTTTACTATTTTTATTGAAAATATTTATCAAACATTGTATTAGCTGTGGTTATTTTTTAGCTAATAAAAACATTTGTTTTCAGCTTTAAAACATGATATTATTGATTTTCCATGTAAAAAAATAGAAAAAAAGGAATACAATTTTAAATATTTGATCTTAATAAAAATTAGTAAATTCAAAATAATTTAAAAATAAGAAAGTCATTCTTATCCTAATAATAGTTCCTTAATTGGTATATAAAAACATTAAAAACATAAAAAATCAAATAAAAAGTACATAATTCTAAGTAAAAAATATAAATATACACAATTATTAAGCACTTATGTACAAATGTAATTTAAACCTTAGCATCTAGCTTACCTGAGATTGACACTTTTATACACATACCAATATACATCATTTTAAAATTATAATATAAGTTTTAAAATTTGTTTGTTTTTATCTCAATGAAACTAATAGATTAAAATTAAACTTCTATCATAGTCAAATAGAAACATATCAAAATTTTTGGACCATTACTAGGGAACATCTTACATTTAGCATGAAGTATGTGTGCAATACAACGGAACCCAAAATGCTTCCATTGATAATTTTTATAAATTTGACCATTGACTAATAATCTTACCTGGTGGAGGTTCTTAAATGAAACTGCAAGACAATATGACCTATTATTTCATATCCCTATAGGATCAATATAGCATAGTGATCCCATCATATTTATTATGATAATGACTCTAAATCCTCTCAAGAATTCAAATGTTTATTAAACTCGAATCTAGAAGAGATAGTCATAAAAGAAATCTTTGAGTGAGGGGTCATCGATTTATTCTATCTCATCTTCGACTGAAAATGAGTCAATCAGTTACATGTCTTAAAGAAATCCAAGAACACCATGGTAACCCATTACAAAGAGAGGGTATACCAACTAGAGTTACTAATTCTTAGTGCATCAGTGTGAGCTATAAACATCTTAATCAAGCCACTAAGAATGATCACTTTGTGTTACCCTTCATAGACTAAAATGTTGAAGAATGGCATGTAAGGGATTTTACTACTTCTTTGATGTCTACTCTGGATAAACCATGTTGGAATAACACCTAAAGATCAAGAAAAAGTCACCTCCATGTCTTTTTGGATTCTATTCTTTGAAATGGATGCTCTTTGGGATATGTAGTACTCCAACTACTTACTAATGGTATGTGTTATTAACATTTGCAAACCGGTTAGATGACTTTCTTGAGGTCATAATAGATGACTTCTCGGTTTACAAGGATAAATTAGACAATTAAAGCATGGACTGAGTCCTTCGTGATCTTTTTAGATGTGCACGCATTAGCATGGCATGTAAACAAAAGATAAGTGTCCGGTTCATTTTAAATTTCTGTGAATAACTTCTGGTTTTGGTATATTTATTCTTTTTTGTTCACAAACTATCTATTTCTTAAAGTTTGGATTGAAGATTCTATCGAACAAAAGATTGTAAGGGAAATTCTGATTTGATTTACTTGTTGGACTCACTCAAAGTAGTATCGAATCTGGAAGATAATGAGATTTATTATAACAATCTTAATATCAAAGAAACAACTTCTTAAAAAGTAGAGGAGAAAGAAAAGGATTTGGATCGAAGATTATTGAAGTTGTATATAAGAAAAGACGCTCTTGTTGCATTGATCAAGTTTTCAAAGAAGATAGTTTATAGTTGTTCAATTAATATCAAAAGCCTTCAAGGATTCTACCCATATAGTGCAAAATACAAAAACGTTTTCAAAAGTTCCGATAGGGAGGCAAGAGGACCTTCTTTCATTAAGGGTCTTATTATTGAATATTCTCAATAAATAACTCTAACTGCATAAGTGATGAGTTTTCATAAGTTTTAGTTTTTCTCCTTTTATTCTTGAAGTATAATTCTCATGTAAATCCCCTTAAGGGGCTAATTTTGTACGCAACAATCTGAAGTAGTTAGCTCTCTTCGAGGGCATGATGGTTATTATCACAACTCATGAAGAGTTTAAGTAAGATCATCCAGCCACTAACTAGATTTCTGGATAAAGAAATCGAGATCAACTTCAATGATGAATGTATTTTGGCTTTTAAACATTTAAGAGATCTAATTACCCAAGCTCTTGTCCTTAGTTTCTCTCATTTGAGATCATGATATGTGCCTTTGATTTTGTTGTTGGAATTGTTTTACGAAAGAGGAGCGACGTACTCCCATTTGCTTAATACATTGATAACATAAATACGTATGTTGCGCTATGGAACTATGTATTTATAAAGAAAAAGATGTTAATGATAATGGTTGCCTTAGAAAAAAATAGGTTGTATCTTTTGGGTTTTAAGGTAATAGTTTACATTGATAAAACTAGCATCAAGTACCTTATGTCCAAGAATGTTGCGAAATCATGACTAGCCATTGAATCCTCCTGATATTGGAATTTAATATAGATACAAATTGAAAGCCTGAGGTTAAGAACATGGTGGTTGTTGAAATGGATTTGGCAAGGGTCTAAAATATCCTCACAAGAAGCGACGATAGCGTGTCACTGAGGCAACTGTTCACAAAATTTGAATCAGACAACAATTAGCCCACAAAATAAATCAAGCAATGTGAAGCAAAAATGTGGAGTTAAAATTTATTATAACTCTACAAAAGATGCCTATAGGTGCAAGTATTGTAGAGGTCGAACACATGGAGCACACAAGGTAGATAGAGAAAATTTAATTCCAAAAATGTCCTCTTTGTATCTTTTTATTGCATTTTTCGTTGGGGTTTTAAATATATATTTTTGGAATTTTTGTTTTTATATTTTTTGTATTTTATTTTTATACTTCTTCCTTTTTATATTTTCTGATTTTTTATTTTCTTTTTCTTTAAAATTAATTTTAATATATATAATTATAGATAATATAGATAATTAAACTTAAAAATAAAGACAAAAAAAGAAAATACCCTAAGGTACAATCCTTTTAATCTTTTAAAGATATTAAAAATATTTTTGAAATTTATAATAATTATAATAATTATAAATAATAATATAAGTAATCATGGCTATATATAAGAAGGTAGGATTTTATATTTATGGATATATCTACAAATATCAAAAATCACACAATAAAATATTTTTGTCTTTTTTATATTTTGTTCTATTTTTGGTATTTTTCTTATAATTTTCACTATTTTTTATATTTTTAAATGTATTGAAATTTCAAAACAGCGACTTATAATGATAGGACGAAGAGTTTTGGAATTTACAAATATCTAAAGTCCTCAAATTTTCCCAAAACTATTTTTAATATATAATATATTATATAAATAAAATTCAAAAATAGAAATAAATATTTTGAAATTTTAAAAGATTTTTGGGAATTTTTATAATTATTTTGGATCTTTTTGATTTTAATTTTTTTTACCATTTTTAGGGATTTTTTGTCTTAAAATATAATAATCAATCGAATGTATTTTAAAATTTTAAAAATTATTTTATAATATTTATGTATTTTTAATGCGAACAGGAAAAATTATAAGGTTTTTGATATTTCAAAAATAGGAAAATAAATTAAATGCCTCAGAAATATATATGTGATTTATAATAAGGTGATACACTTAAGATAAGTAACCTGGAATTTTTAAATGTAATTTGTTGTTTCTAATAGAACAAATATATAAAAGAAAAATAGATTGATTGAGAGGGACCTAAATGCAATTATCAAAACGTATTTCCTATTCAAGAACCCCTTGAAGAAATCTAGGACCAAAAGTCGAAAGTTCCCAAATTAAATAACTCAATATACACTAGCAGCGGTATAATTGCAATATTCATAAAGTGTAAGGTCCTTTGTGCAAATTATAGGACTAAATGGAATTAAAAATAACCCAAGAGCTTAGGTGCGAAATGTCCAGACCCTCACGAGAACAGACACATGAGGTGACATGGACTAGTCCTAAGTACAAATATGAATAGTACATGGATGAACTGCAAATTTTATAAATAAATATAACTACAAATAAAAGTTTTTGGATCAAAAATAAAATACAAAATGCACGGGGGTATAATGCAAAATTACCCTACATGAAGGATCGGGTGGCGAAGAAGACTTTACTTATCCACGTGTCGTTATGTCAACATTTGATGTCGGATTGACGATGAGTGGATGAGATTAGATCTCCGTGGTTGGATCAATGGTCGAGGGTGCTTGGATCTAATGGTAGTTGGGGCTCCTAGAGACGAAGCTCAATCAGACAAATGTGAACCTCCCTGGAAGAAAAGGGAAAGGCATGACTGGGTTGAACTTCAATCTACGATTCATGGTGACCCCTACCAAATGGGGGTGTCTAGAGGGGCGCAAAATGGATCTAGAATCTCCTCGGAGCTGCTAGAGGTGCAGGACAAATCCGAGACCCAGTGATGGGGTCCTGGGAGGCTGACAAAGCTCAGGCACATGGGCTTCCTCCTTCTGTACCAAAATCACCTCCGAAGAGGCCTTTGACCTCAAGGACCTGCAAGGGATGCACAAGCACACAAAAAGGTGTCTCTCAGGGGGGGCTAGTTGGGTGGAATGGAGGTAGAATGAGGCGGGGTAGAGGTCACCGACAAAGGGCGGTAGAAGTGGACCTGATCTACTCATCTAGGGAGGATCAGGTGGAACATGAGGGTGTTGGGCACAGAGAAGCAGCAGGGGAAGAAGATGGTGATGAAAAACATGTCAGAGGACAGCTGGTTGACAATGGAATGATGACCGAAGCAGAGATCTGGTGAACTACGTGAATTAAAACTACGCTAATGCAATGAATTAAAGTGTAAAATAAAAGCAAGAAATGAAAGATGGAATTAAAAACTACCTATTATATCACTAACCTAAGGTTCGACCTACCAGAGTAAGGAGTCGGTGGACCATGCGGGCATCATCGACGACAATGGATCAATCACTCCTATGTTTACAACACGTTGCAAATCGACCGGTCAAGGAGTTGTCACCTTCCTCGACACGATGCACGATAGATCTAAGGGGTTCAACGCCAGGAGATGGAATAAATTCAAAAGGGGGTCTGGTGAAAGGATATATATCAGGGCGACTTTGGATTGAGGTGACGGATCAATGGATTGATCCTCAGATCGAAGTAGAGCTTCGTCATGAAAGATTAGTGATCGAGGAAGAGAAATGGAGAAGGAATAATGCTAAAAAAATGAAAGAGTCAATGGGGGTAAATCGACAAAGTAGGTGGTGCGACGGTCTAACATGCTTAGGTTTGAAGTCAAAAGAGTTGTCCAAGGCTCAACGTCAGACTCTAAGTTGCTCTCCACAAACTAAGAGTGGGTGGCCACTTGGTGTTAAGAAAGAAGAGCCCATGGATGTGTATGATAGAGAAAAAGAGATTTACTTTGTTACTTCAAATTATGTGTTGAATTGTGTTGTGAAGAGCCTAGGGTTGGCCTTTCTCTTATTAAAATTGAATGGCTAGGATGCAATATTAATTGAAATCAATGGTCTATATTTTGCAGTAATAATTTGCAACAACAATTAACTAATTTAAAAGGAATAAATACATTGAATAAATTCTTCTATAAATTTAATTATAGTCAAATCAATTTTATGCAGATAAATAAGGAAGGAGTAGAGCCTCCTACCCAATTAGGGTGGACAGCCACCATGGAGATTCTCTCCATATAGCCATCCACTCCTATTAAGAATGGATTTCCTCCTCTTCCCTAATTGATGAGATTCTAAAATCTCATCACATTTCCACATCAATTTCATCATCTTTATTCTATCATTTTTGCCCTAAGAATCCTAGTAAATGAGTGTAAATACCCTTAATTCATGCATTTGAGCATTCATGCATTGATGTGTAAAAAGTGTATAAAATACTATTTTTAATGCCAATATTATAGAATAAAGAAAAGAAAATAAAAAGAATAAAATATTATTTTATGACCCTAAACCTTGAGACTTAGACATCTTGATGACTAGGTCGACAAGGAATAAAGTAGGGGGATATAAGGGCCAAAATACTATATAATCCCTTTTTTATTTATTCATTTTCTATTAATTTATGGGACATATTTTTAGTTCCACTTTTTATACATCAAATAAAGAAACATTGAACATGAAAGCTGTAGATAATAATATATAGAAAAACATAAATTTGATTTCACACAAAAATAATATACGCTGTACAAATTACAGTCTAAATAAATTTCAAAAATGCCAACTTCTCAAATCCATATCTCCCAAATAAAAACTCAAAATATATTAAAATCACCTTTAATTGTAAATAACTTTTATAAGATACTTAATAAAGATTGTTTCATATTTTTTGGAGTTAAGGTGTGAATGTTAGGTTTTGGACCCCTTTTGTAAAGTTTACTTGATCAAAATATTCATTTTATTTATTATTTATTATTTTTATAATTTTATATTTTTTATAAGTTTGTAAATATTATTTGGGATATTTACCCAGCGAACCCTGAAATCTTTCAAAATTACCTCTACGACCTTTGAAACATCGATATTCCTCCCTAGACCCCGTAATCTTGCTCCGTCTTACCCTACAGACCCTCCCGTCAATTTTAACTACATTTGAGTCAGTTACTTGGGTTTGTCGTGAGTTAATCTAACCAATTAACCATCGAACGGTTACGATCGCCGTCGTCGCCCGCAAGGCTCACGACAACGATGCGACGGACGACAGCGTCACCAACACCAACATCAAGGCCGTGTGCTCCTATGCCGACGATCCCAACTCCTGCTTCCAGACTCTGTCGGCGCTGTCGAAGGGTGACAAGGTTTCCGTGCCGGAGCTCTACAAGCTCTCCGTGCAGCTCGCCATGCGAGAGCTCTCGAATGCAACGTTACTCTTCGAGAAGCTCAAGGCCAGCGGCAAGCTGGATGCGTTCCACACGGCGGCAGCGAACTGCTGCGAGAGCCTCATGCACTCGGCCATCGACGAGCTCAACATGACCCTGTCCTCAGGCGAGCTCAGGACGGCGCAGTTGGAGGACTTCCGGACATGGCTTAGCGCCTCGATGACGAATCTAGACACATGCCTGGATGGTTTTGAGAACGCGACAGCGGCACTGAGGGATGAGGTGCAGGGATACCTCCGGAACTCCACGGAGTTCAGCGGCAACAACCTCGCCATCATCGCCTTCCTCTCCGACACTTTGGGCTCCGTGAAGGTCAACAGAAGACTCCTACAGGTTAGATATGGTTCATATCACCGTCACCTATTCCGCTCCCTGCCACTTAGATTCTTGCCCTCCGATTACATTACAACAGGCGGATGATGGGTTCCCGTCGTGGGTGTCGGCGGCAGACAGGAGGCTTCTCCAGGCCGCAGCCGATCCGCGAGCCGCTGCGAACATTGTGGTCGCGCAGGATGGCACAGGGAAGTTCAGCAGCATCAACGCCGCGCTGAAGGCTTTGCCCGGTGGAGGGGGGAGGGCCATCATCTACGTGAAGAAGGGCATCTACAAGGAGAAAGTGACGCCCAGCATCACCGGGGCGGGGAGGGGGAGCAGCATCGCCGGGGCCGCGGGGAGGGGGAGCCGAGCAACGACGGCAGCGGGCAGCAGGGCCTCCATCGTCCAAAGGATGTGGGATGAAGAAGTGGCACTCAATGTAAATTTAATAAACAAGATGGGTATAGTATAAAGGAACATAACGGAATCTGGTCAACTTTAACGGGTAAATTAACAGGACTTAACCGCAGGGTTTGTAGGGTAAGGGTTAGCAAGATTACGGGGTCGTGGGAGGAATTATGACGTTTCAAAGGTCGTAGAGGTAATTTTGAAAGATTTCAGGGTTCGCTGGGTAAATATCCCATATTATTTATAATATGTGTACATATTAAAACATGAATAAAACAATGAAGAAAATATTACAATAATATAAAATACAAAAATACATAGATGAATGTATAATATCTATACCTATATAATTAATACATCTATTCAATAAAGTGTATATAATATATAAGAAAAATATAACAAAATTATATTTAAGTATCTAAAAATAATTTATAGTTATATAAAATAATAAATTAAATCACTAAAATCAAAAATATAAAATAAAAACAAAAAACTCAAAAACAAAGATGAATATACCTATATATAAACCATACAAAGTAATTTGCAATTACAAAGGTCTAAAAATTAATTAAAAATAATATTACAATACTTTAGAAAATAGTAAACATTTTTAATTTTGTAACTAAAAAATAATATAATTGTTTAATAATTTATATCTATATTATAATTATTTTCCAGGGGTTTTTTCCTTGTTGGTCCACGTGGACCAACCAAGTGCCGCAAAGAGTTGACTTGAGCTAACTACCCGACCTGCCTCTTGTGGCTATCAGAACCTCATTTTTGTCATAGATTCATGGATTTTTGGACACCTCCCCTTGCATCCTTTCATGTCGATTTCTTCATCACCTTTTCTCCTCGAAGAGTGCCCTTACACGCCCATATGTTTCCTCGAGGAATGGATCTTGGATTCAGTCGATTTTCTACAATATTCGAGCCGCCTCGACCACCTGTAGAAAGACCACCTCTGATCCTTCTCCCATTTTTGAGTCTCTTTTGGCCATTTTTTCCCTCTCCTCTTGTGCCAAAATATGCATGGGTGGTGACAGTACCCACGCGAGGCATTGAGGGAGATCGAAGAAAGCGGTTGGAGGCCAACTCCACTTCTCCGGCAGCTCTACTACCATCGAGGTTTGCTTCGTGACCTTAGGCCACTGAGGTATGCTTTTCTCTCTTCTTTAGTGATCTAGTCGTATCCATTCATTCTCTGCTTTTATTGTGTCGTTTAATTAGGTAGTTAATTAGATTTAGGATCAAAAGCCCTCACCGGAGCTCTTGAGCGCCGACCCCTCCATCACACCTTTCTCATTCTCATGCAAGCTGCAGGGTCAAGGTAGTTTTCCCTCGACCCTTTAACAATTTTCTTGCAGGTACCCTGAGCTTCATGCACAGCTGGGGCGATTTTATCCTTCGCCGGAGGTTCCTGGAGCTGGAAAGCTTCACCACCCTCTCATGCTTACTTCGGCCATCGCTGGAGCATTTTGACACCACCATCCATCAGAGAGACCCTACAGGAGCGTGTAGGGCCATTTTGAATCTTCAAAGAAGGCTGGAGGACGGAGTTCTTAACAGGGAAAACTCGCCTCGTCGGCGGTTCTTCCCTGTTCTTGTTGATCTCCTCTCGACCGTTGGATTCAGCCCTGATCTTGGAGATGTACAGTAGTCGTTAATCGTTGCAAGCTTCTACCGTTGATCTAACGCCAGTGATCTAATCTTGGCCGTGGATCGCAAAACGTCATCGCTGCATCTAGTAGAGCCACGTGTCAAGTGAAGAGCCCCGTACCGCTGGATCGTGCCTTAGGACTGATTATTTTGCATGTTCAAGTCGGTCACTTTTTGTATTTATTAAATAGTTTATAAACATTCATCAACCACTTTATAGTTTTCGTAATATTTGCGTCTAGGCCCCCAAAATATTTTTATTTGCATTTGTGTCCTTGTCAGCATAACGTATGTGCATGTGCACGTGGGCATGGCCATTTTGTAGAAAGGCCCTCACGAGTCTTAGATTTTGTATAAGGTCTCAGAACTTTGTGTGCGTTATATTATTTTGGTAAAATTGTAAAGAGGCCTTCAAGCTTTAATTTATTTACATAATAGCCCCTGCAAGCATCGTAGTTTCTACATTGCTCTAAACATTCTCAAAAATGTGTGTATTATCCTGATTGCATCTATTTTCACAGACATATTTTATTTGCAATTTTAAAACTTTTTATTATTTATTAAAAATCAAAAGTGTACTTTTTATCCTTGTTTACAATATAAAATACATAAAAAATAGAAAATTAATTTAAAAAATATCCAAAGATATATTTTGTTTATTTATGTAATTCTAACCTTCAGATCCAAATTACTAAAAAAAATTAAAAAAATTAAAAACCCCAAAAACCTTTATAAAATTTTATAAAATTCAAAAAATCCAAAAATGTGTTTTTTGATTCTGAATTTTATAAATATTATTAGTGTTATATTAAATATAATTTGGAGAATTTTTTGTTCTATTTTCTATTTTTTCATCTGCATTTTAATTTTAGCATAATTAAACCTATTTTAGGGTATTTTTTACTTTTAAATATATACAAATTAGCAAAAAAACTTAAAATATCATCAAAATATAAAAATTTATTTAAAATACAAAATATTTTATTTTCTTATTTTTATTAATCTTATTAACTTTTATATCTACTCTAGCTTATATTGTATATATACATTATATAGTTTAATATATTTTAACAGAAAAAGAAAATATAAAATATAAAATCAAAATAAAAAAATCAAAAATCAAAAATCAAAAAATGAAAATATAAAATAAAAAATAAAATATATTAATAAAGGGATTTTTATACCCACAACCTTGAGTAATTCTGCAATTACAATCATAGCCTTCTTGATGAATCTTCGTTTCATCATCTTTATTCTATCATTTTGGCCTTAAAAACTCTAGTAAATACATATAAATAGGCCTAATTCATGCATTTTATCATTCATGCATTGTTTTGTAAATATTATACAAAATACGTTTTTTAAAAACAAAATTATAGAATGTAAAAAAGAAAAGAAAAAGAGTAAAATATTGAAAATATTTAATGACCCGGAACCCCAAGATCTAGACATCTTGATTACTAGGTTGACAAGAAATAAAGTAGGGGGAGATAAGGGACAAAATACAATAAAAACCCCTTCTACTTAATTCTTTATTTATTCATTTTTGGGATCTATTTTTATATTCACTTTTTATACCTCAAATAAAGAAACTTTGAACATGAAAGTTGTAGATAATTAAATACAAAAAAATTCAAATTGATTCCATACAAAACAATATACATTGTACAAAATACAATCTAAAAAAGATTCCAAAATCCCAACTTTCCAGACCCATATCTCTAAAATAAAAACTCAAAATATATCAAAATCACCTATAATTGTATATAACTTTTAATAAGATATTTAATGAAGGCAGTTTCATATTTTTTGGAGTTACGGATTGAAAGTTAGGTTTTTGATCCCTATTGTATACTTGTACCGATTAAAATATTCATTTTATTTATTACTCATTATTTTTATAATTTTATATTTTTATAATTTTGTAAATATTATGTATAATATATGTATATTAAGTTGCAATAAAAACATCAATAAAGCGTAAAAATAAAATACTTGTACAAAATATATAGATGAATTGTCTATATCTATACCTATAGAATTAATATAACTATTTATTTAATTGTATATAACACATCATAAAAATAAAATAAAAATATATATTTAAGTGTATAAAATAAAGCTGAAAATATATAAATTAATAAATTTATTTAATAAAATTAAATATACAAAATAAAAATAGAAGATTAAAATACATAGACAAATATACTTGCATAAAGCCCTTAAAAGGTAATTTGTAATTACAAACCTCGAAAAAATAAATAGAAATCATCATAAAATACCTTATAAAAATAAATATTTTTCATTTAATAACTTAAAATTAATAAAATCATTTATTATTTTAAATTGAATTTACGAATCTTTTTGCTAAGGATTTTTCTGGTTATTGTCCATTGGTTGACCTCGGTCAACTTTCTAACCGAGGTCTGTCCTGTATTAGACGTGGTTTTTGTCCTAACTTCACGAATTTTTCGAGGCCGCGTCTTGCATTATTTGATGTCTCTCCCTTCATCACTTTTTCTTCTCGATCATCCACCATACACGCCCTAAGCTTACCTCAAGGATTGGATCATCGCAGCGCCCATTTCCCATCGATCTTTGAGCCCCTTCGATCATGTTGTACAAAATGCCCTTCTCTTCTCTTGAATCTTTTAATCGCTTTGACCATGTTTGGTCATGGCCTTGGAGCTTGTGATGGACGTCTATGACAGAGGCATCCTCAACCGCTTCGAGCAAGGCTAGGCGAGGTTGGAGGTCGCGTCTCCACCCCATCTCCGGCGAGTGCTCTGCCGTGAGGTTATCTCCTCCACCCAGGCCGAGTCGAGGTCAATTTCCAGTGAATTTTTTAGCCCTTTAGTTAGTCATAGTTGTATCTTTAATTTCGTGCATTTATTTTGTTGTTTAATCAAAGATCAACGTCGATCTTGATCTCAAACACCCTTGCCGGAGCGCTTGAGCTCCGGCCACCATTTCCTGCTTCACACCCGCACGTTTTCACCAATAAGGTCCTAGGACTCTCTTATGTCATTATGTGTGCGTAACTGCAGGGTCTGGTGGCCAAAGGGACACCACTTAGCGTCGATTTTGCAGAAGCCAAAGCCTCATGGAGCCTTCCTCCTTCTCCGATTTCTGCGGCAGTGCTACAACTGTCTACTTGCCATTTTGAAGTCGCCGGCTCCTCGAGGAAGCTTCCAGGAAGCTTCGGGGACCATCGGAGGAGCTTTTGGTCGCCGGAGGAGCGCGTATCGTCCAATCGAATCTCGCTCGGGGCCAGCTCTTCATGTGATCATCCAAGCCACTCCATCATCGTTGGATCTAAACCCCGTTTGTCGTGAGGAGCAGCTACCGTTGGATTATTGAGCCAGAGCCGACTGATCCAGATCTGGGATCTAATCCCAGTTGTCCTCAGCAAACCGGTATCGCTCGTCAGGATCTCGCCACGTATCCTAAGTGATTGATCTGCACCGTCAGATCCGCTAGGCACTTGGGTAGTTTGCAAGTTAACCCCTACGTATTTGTATTTTATATTCAGTGCGCAAACTTTCATCTGTAGCACATTTAGTTTTGTAATATTTTCATCTGACCCCTTGCATTTTATTGTAATTGCACTTCAGTCCTAGCCATGTCACCTCACGTGATGCATCACGTGAGGTGATGTTTTTGCGGCTAGGCCTGCAGCTTTTGAATATTAGCATTTAGTCCAGAAACAGTTTCTTCATGTTATAAATTTTTTGGGTAATTTGCAAGTCAGCCCCAAGTTTTTGTTTAATTGTGTTTTAGTCCTCACTTGTGGTCCACGTTCTTGTACATGTGATTCTAGGAATTTTGCAGCGAGGCCCTCGTGACTTTGTTTATTTACATTTGGTCCATTACGTTTTATGCACGTTTAATATTTTGTGAAATTTACTCGTTGGCCCATGTACTTTTATCTATTTACAAAAATACTCCTACTAGGATTGTAGTTTGTCTTTGTCGTCTTTATTTATTTCATGCATCTATATATCTCTAAAAAATCTCAAAAACATGCATAAGCTTATCTTGCATTGATCTTTCATGAGCATATTTTTATTTTGCAGTTTGAGGATTTTTATTTATAAAAAAACATGCGTTTTTATCCCTATTTACATTAGAAAATATATAAAAATTATACAAGTTTTTTGAAAAATTCTGAAAAATTTTCTACTTATTTAAATATTTTACAACATCAGACTAAAAATCACTAAAAATATAAAAGGAAACTCATAAAAATTGAAAGCCCTAAAAATCTTTATAAAAATGGTAAAAACTCATAAAAAATCTATAAAATATGTTTGCTTCCTATAAATTTTCTCTATATTATTATCTTTATATAAAAATTAATTTGGAGAATTTTTGACTCTGTTTTATATTTTTGATCTCCATTTTAATTTTGGGTATATATTTTATTTCCTATTTTGATTATTTTTGTACTTTTAAAATACCAAAAAATTAGCAAAATTACAGAAAATTCACAAAGACATTAGAAAAATATAAAAAGCACAAGAAGATTTTATTCCTTGTATTTTCCTATTTATATATATATATATATTACCTCTCTCTTACCCCTTTTGTATATATATATATCCTTTATATAATTTTATATTTTTTAAAAAGAAAAAGAAAATATAAAATATAAAATATAAAAAGAAAATATAAAATTAGAAAAAAGTAAAAATAAAAATAGAAAAATATAAAGTCAAAAATCCAATAAAAATATAAAATTAAAAACCCATAAAAAATATCACATACAGACAAATACTTCGCAGTCATTTTTTAGCATTCTTTGCCCCGATTTACCTGCTTGTTCCTTGTGTTTGACCTCTACATTACTTGCACTATACACATCTTTTGTAGAGTTATAATAAATTTTAACTCCACATTTTACTTTTCTCTGTTTGATCATTGTTGTGGGTTAATTGTTGTTTGACCCGGATTTTGTGAGAGGTCACCTCAGCGACACTGTGATCCCACCTTGTGCGGATTACTCTAGACCCTCGTAAAATCCGGATCAACAAATGGCGCTATTGCCAGGAGCAACAATATTTAGATTGGGATTCAGTTTTTATTGTGATATTGTCTATATTTTTGCATCATTTGTTTGATACTTATTGTGAATTGTCTAATCCTCTCTCTTGTTTGACTTTTTGCGAGGAATGCAGATTGAGGGAGGTGCTCTCTTTAAGGAGTGCATGCACACCCACGTGAGGCGACTTGAACCTAGCACTAAGGCGGACTTGGAGAGAACTTTGAAGACAATTTCTTTGTATTTGTTTGTAGCATTTAATTGTGTAATTTTTGTGAGAGAGAGACCACTATTATTTGTAATAATATAGGTACTCAGGGCTTTGGACTTTCAGGCCCAATTTCCAAGTATTTATTCACTTGGGGCTCATCATCAGTTTTGTTGTGGTTTTCGTCATTTTTTCCCTTTTGTTTTCCCGGTTTTGGTTTTCTTTATTTTGTGTGATTGAGTCCTTATCTTTAGTATTGCTTGCAATTGATTAATGCCAAACACCTAATAACCATTGCATGTGCCTATAGATAACGTTTGGACTTAGTCAAATATCAAACTGCTTCGTACTTAGTCTCGGAACCACCGCGTCGCGAGAGTTCTCCATATAGCGCTTACAGGATACATTGTTGTAGGCACTGAGGAGACTCCAAGACCGGACACATCGGTTCTATTCTAAGTCATTGGCATTGATTCTTTACTATAAGAGCAATTTCTGAAACTAAGGGCGATTTTGTCAGCTTGCATTAGCATATATATATATATATATATATAGAGAGAGAGAGAGAGAGAGAGAGGAGTGATCCTATGAGAGCAAAAAATTGTGAGAGCATGAGAGGAGTGATTCTGGACCACATGATTCACCCAGGAGAGAGAAGACCATGAGAGAGAAAACAGAATCATGTGGTTCAGAATCATTCCTCTCATGCTCTCACAACTTTTTGCTCTCATAGGATCACTCCTATATATATATATAGGTTTCAATTCTGTTGAGCATCTTTGCATGTAGAGTGTTGGAGGCAAGGTGAGCATTTACGTTTTAGCATACATTATTGTTTTTTACCGCTTGCATTGTTTTTATGACTCTCCCTCTTATTTTACCAACCTAGGTGCTCAAAGGAATTGACTTCTCGATAAGCTCGTGCATTCTTTATTAAAAATCCAAAAAAGTGATAACAAATAAAATTGAGGTTGTTAATATTACTTGACCTTAAAATCAATCAAAAAGAAAAATCTTGTCTTAGGGTGAGCAATCCCCTCATTGTCGTCGATTTTACTTGCTCTCCCACAAACTAAGGATTGGTGCCAAAATCCCATTTAGCCCCTAAGTGTTTGCACAACATTTTAACTTCTCACCTAACTCTAAAACAGACAAGATAAAAAGACCGCTCTTTTGTTGTTCTACACAATTGAGTAGGTGAATTGAGGGTTTGTCTTGTGTGAGTTTTGTTTTTGTTTGCTTGTGTGCCTCCTAGATCGCCTATGTGCATTTGTGCCTTTTTCTAACTTCTCTTGATTTGATTGTCGTGTTCTCCCGATCATTTTCTCTTGTTTCGAGATGACTGACTCGAGCGTATTTTATTCGAACTTTGCGGATCCTTGTTCTCTCGAGCCGCTCCACCTCCTTTTTTCCAAGAGGACTTTTCTCCTGACTTTTGTACATATCCTCCTCATCCACAGATTCAGACCTCGGATTTTTACCCACCTCCGCTTCACATTTCCCTTCACATCCAACTAAGACTGATCTGTTGGAGTCACTTTCATGATTTCCATAATTGAGACCTTGAACCAAATGATGGAGCAAATGAATTCGAGGATTGATTATCATACTAGTTCAAATAAGAACCATAATTACGCTCCACTATTTGAGGATATGGATTCTTTTGATTATTATCATGAGAGCTTGCAATCACCAAAACTACAAAAAAGAGCAAAATTTAAAAATCCAAAAAGCGTTTGGGAGACTTTTGTTTGACTCAAATTGTGAGGAGAGTGCCCATCTGCCAGATCATTCATCCACACAGCCATTCACATCTTGTCCCACCTTTGACCCCAAGGATGTCGCTGTACAGAGTGCTCTTGGCATGCCTCGTGTATATGATGATTCCGACCTCCTCCCTTGTATGGAGGAGGTCCAAACATTTTAAAAATTGATGACAGAACCCGAAGTGGTGGCCACCATTCATGAGATCATCCGTGCCCCACTTCAGCAGGCCATGACCCAATTATCTGCTCCTCTTCACAAGAAGAGAAAGCGGAGGAGCAGATCTGAGCGTCACATTTTGACCATGGCTACTGCCCATGCCATCAAACATCGTCCCATTCCTAGGAAAAAAAACATTGTCACACCTTTCATTAGCTGCACCATCTCTGATTTCACATGTGATCACACTCTCCTAGATGGTGGTGCTTCGATTAGCATAGTACCCTTCTCGCTGGTACAGTCTCTTCACTTAGGGCCTCTCAAGAAAACTAGGATGATCGTTCAGTTTGCTGATGGATCTATCAAGAGACCGAAGGGTACCCTTGAAAATGCCATCATTTCGATTCAGGGCACGAGGTACACTGTTGATTTTGTCGTATTGCCCATGGAGACCTCCATAGGGGATCACTCTCCAATCATCCTGGGACAACCATTCCTCGCCTCTGCGAGGGTCGTTATTGATTATGGATCAGGAGAGATTCGCTTCTGTCCTATTGATGAAAGCATGATGGTCATCACTGCACCCACTATCGACCAGAGACCTGCACCTGATGTGACTACACCTATCTTGGCTGACCTCGAGGGCCATGACCTTGATGAGACGATCAGAGATTTTTGCTGCATGTTGGATTCCACCGAGACCCAAGAATTCCTCTCCAAGGAGGAAGACTTGGAAAGCATGGACCTCAGAGTTCCTTCTTCTGGGACTTGGTGATGTGTTGATGACATCAGTGGGATTTACACGATCGTCACCATTGAGCGGAGGGTAGATTCAGAGACTAGACAAGATGGACATGATTTGACTACTTTCACTAATGAGTCCATTCATGTTCACTTAGATTCATATGAGACAAAGGCCGAATTTGATTTGGTTGCTTTATTCAGGAATTTGGGCCTTTTGATGAGAAGGATGATCCAGTTGAGATTCTTGAGGACGAACATGATTTGACTACTTCCACTGATGAGTTTGTGCCTTTTGATTTTGACCTGGATGAGACCTCGTAGTACGACACTGACCTTACTTCTTCCAATGATGATGAGTTCGTCCCATTCCACTTTGACATCAGCGAGACACCCAAGGCCAGAGCTAGACACACTTCTTCCATTGACCCGTCTGTTCCTTCACACTCTAGGACCATTGAGGACCTCCATCCTGTCGACCCTGATCAGTTTGTGTCATCTAAGGACCCCGATGTCGACCTGCACCATACCCGATCCAACCCTCAGTGGTCTCAAAAGAAGGTTTGTTTTCGACCTTCTTGATCCTTTGTACATCCATCTCTGTTGTTTATTCGCTTTTGTTCACCTCCGTCTATCTCCCGTATTGCTCAACCACCTCATTCTCGCGTATGCCTTGCTTAGGACGTACTTTGTCCTAGTATGGGGGTGGATGAGCCGAGTGTTCATTCTTCGTTCTGTTTCATTACTCTTGTTGTTGCCTATACTTAGGGATTCTTTTACCCTAAGTATAGGGGGAGTTATGTGTACATCCTCTTTTCTATCTTTCTTCCATCTTATAATCTCTTTTCTTCTTTTCTTTTCCTTTTCTATATTGTTTTTCTATCGAAAAAAGTGTCACCCCTTTTTGTCAGTCTTTTATATTTAATACGTACTTTGTCCTAAGTATAGGGGAGTGTTCACCCCGATTGCTCCTATTCTTCGATCCTCTCCAATGTCTCCTCTTCTTGTCTATACTTAGGAATAACTTACCCTAAGTATAGGGGGAGACAGTCTGAGTACGATCAGTTCATTCCCACCCTTGACCCTCCCTGCTTTGTGTACAATCTGCTATACTTAGGATTATTTGATCTTAAGTATAGGGGGTACGGTCAACTTCCTACTCGTTCATTCAGTTCTTCATTCATTCATTATTATTTAGACTTTTCTATACTCAGTATGAGTTATGTCTTCTCTTTTTCTCTCTGATCTATGAGGACATAGCTCAAGCTAAGTATAAAGGGGTCGTATATATTTCGTATATACTTTAGCCATAACTCGTACTTTCATATTTTTCTTAATAATTATGGCTAATTATACTATAAAATTCATTAAAAACACTTAATAAAAAGATTCTGATTATTCCTCAAATTCTTTTTGTATTTATTTATTAATAAATCATGTGAAAATATTTTTTGCAAAATGTTTGAAAAATAGTTTGAAAATCCTTTTGAAAAATCTATTGAAAACTATTTTGAAAATGTTTTGTTACATATTTTCAACCTTTGTAAAATATTTTAGTTGAAAAATTTATTTTCTTTGTGTGAAATAAAAATATTTGAAAAACTATTTGCAAATGGTTTGAAAAATGGTTGCAAAACTATTTGAAAACTTTATATATACTATTTGAAAATACTTTGCAAAATGATTTTGAAATGCATGTACATGTTTGTAAATTATTTGTAAAAATTATTTTGGACTATAGTTTTCACAATTGTTTGAAAAATCTTTTTAAAATAAGTTCGAGGAATATATACATCTCACCTAAAATTATATATATATATATATGTATGTATGTATGTATATGTATATAAAATTGATCACTTACCCCTTGTAAATTCTTAATCTTGTAAATATATGATGCATCCCTGTGTAAATATTTGTACCTAGTTTTTAGCCAAAGTCTTTTGTTTTCAAAATTCTCAAGAACATTTGCAAAACTAAAATATCAAAATCATTTGCAAAATCTTTTTGGAAAACCAAAAAAGTGCATAAGCATCATCTTTTCAAAAATCCAAAAAAGTTCAAAGCCTTTGAAAATTACATCACAAAAATATTTTCTACATTATGCATAGCATTTGCATAGCATTAGAATTTTCCAATATTGAGTTTGGTAATTGAAAAAGTCTAAAAAATCCGAAGATTGAGGTACCTAATTAACAGGAATCTTATAGGAACTGAAATCTACCTAATTAACAGGAACCTTATAGGAACTGAAATTGAGGTACTTCAGGTCTAGTTGACTTAATTCTTTGAGGATCACGAGACTTGGTTCAATGGATTCTTGATTGCCTAAGTAGAAGTATTTCGGAGCACATGCATGACTCTTGTCGATAATGCCCTAACTTGGACAACTGCACCTTTCACTTGGCTCAACTTAGTTGGAATGGTGAGGGGATTGTATTTGCTGGTATGAGAAGCACATAAGTGGAAATATTTGTCCTCCTCTAGGGAGGAAAGTGCACCCCAACCCGTCCGGTGATGATGTGTTTTGAAGACAGGAGATTGTGGGTTGCGATAAGGCATCAAAAGAGGGATAGTCTACTAGCTCAAGAGGAAAAACTCCTTATGTAATGCTGTTGTATATAGTATTTCAAAAAAAACCAAAAACTCCAAAAAAGTGGACAGGCATGTGCAAAAATAAAATGCCTGCTGGAGTATATATATTTGTATAGTTAATAAGCAAGCTTGAGTTTCAAAGTCAAATCATGTGAGCCTACAACTGGATGACTTGACTACACTGATCTTGCATCCGGGGATAGGTAGCTACATTAGCTACCATCCATTCTTCTCTTCACGCCCTCCTCTTGAGCTGGTTGTCACTTGAACTTAGAAGGGAATACCCTGCTCCTCGAGGAACGAGTTATTGGATTGGGGATTCACTGGGTTGTCATGCTGGAGAAGTCAGTCTCTTTGTCATTTTAGTTGGGGAGAGCCACCTTCACTTACATTGTACGAGTCAGACTCATAGTCATAAGGGTTTGCGTATGAATTGAAGTATTCTGACCTGGATATTGAGAGGACTTGAGCAGAGTTTTCATACTCTTGAAGACTGTTGGATTTCAAATCCAGTTCTCATTAAGGTTCTGCCCACACTAAAATTCCAAAGGTCTGACTTAAGCTCCAAACTTTGGTTTTGTGAAGACAAGTTTGATAATTAAATTTAATCCATCTTTCTTCTTTTTATTTTCTCTGTATTTCTTTTTCTGCACTTATTGCATAGTGTTTGCTAGGGACTAGCAAGGGCGAGTATAGGGGGGTGATGATTCTCCGTTTCATTATCTTTATTATATCATTTAGGCATTAAAACCCATACTAAATACATATAAATAGGCCTAATTCATGCATTTTATCATTCATGCATTGCTGTGTAATTATTATATAAATATTGTTTTTAAGGATAAAATTATAGAATAAAGAAAAGAAAAGAAAAAGAATAAAATATTGAAAATATTTTATGATCCAAAACCCTGAGACCTAGGCATCTTGATGAATAGGTCGATAAGGAATAAATTAGGGGGAGATAAGGGCCAATATACAATAAAAATCCCTTTTATTTATTTCATTCTTTATTCATTTTGGGACCTATTTTTAGTTCCACTTTTTATACTTCAAATAAAGAAAATTTAAACATGAAAGTTGTAGATAATAAATATAAAAAATACAAAATTGATTTCATACAAAAATAATATACAATGTACAAAATACAGTCTAAATATGATTCCAAAGTCCCAAATTCCCAGATCCATATCTCTAAAATAAAAACTCAAAATATATCAAAATCACCTTTAATTATATGTAACTTTTAATATGCTATTTAATGAAGGTAGTTTCATATATTTTGGAGTTACGATTTGAAAGTTAGATTTTGGACCCCCTATTGTATACTTGTACCGATTAAAATATTCATTTTATTTATTACTAATTATTTTATAATTTTATATTTTTCTAATTTTGTAAATTTTATGTATAATATATGTATATTAAAATTGGAATAAAAACATAAATAAAGCATAAAAATAAAATACGTGTATAAAATATATAGATGAATTGTCTATATCTATACCTATAGAATTAATAGAACAATTTATTTAATTATAAATATTACATCAAAAAAATAAAATAAAAATATATTTAAGTGTATGAAATTAAGTTATAAATATATAAAATAATAAATTTTATTAATAAAATAAATATATAAAATAAAAATAAATGATTAAAATATATAGACAAATATACCTATATAGAGCCCTTAAAAGGTAATTTGTAATTACAAACGTCGGAAAAATAAATAGAAATCATCATAAAATACCTTATAAAATAATAAATATTTTTCATTAAATAAACTAAAATTAATAAATTTTTTATTATTTTAAATTGAATTTATACATCTTTTTACCAAGGATTTTTCTAGTTGGTCCACGTGGACCAACTAGAATCGTCCATTGGTTGACCTCGGTCAACTCTCTGACCGAGGTCTGTCCTATGTTAGACGTGGTTTTTGTCTCGACTTCACTGATTTTTCAAGGTTGCATCTTACATTATTTGATGTCGCTCCCTTCATCACTTTTTCTCCTTGATCATCCACCATACACACCCTAAGCTTACCTCGAGAATTGGATCATCGCAGCGCCCATTTCCCATCGATCTTTGAGCCCCTTCGGCCACGTTGTACAAAACGCCCCTCTCTTCCCTTGAATCTTTGAACCGCTTTTGACCACGTTTGGTCCTGTCCTTGGAGCTTCTGATTGACGCCTGTGACAGAGGCATCCTTAACCGCTTCGAGCAAGGCTAGGCGAGGTTGAAGGTCGCGTCTCCACCACATCTCCGACGAGTGCTCTGCCGTGAGGTTATCTCCTCAACCAGGTTGAGTCGAGGTCGTTTTCCACTGAATTTTTTAGCCTTTAGTTAGCCGTAGTTTTAGCTTTAATTTCATGCATTTATTTTATTGTTTAATCAAAGATTAATGTTGATCTCGAACTCAAACACCCTTACCGAAGCCCTTGATCTCCGACCACCATTTCCCGTTTCATCACCCGCACGTTTTCACCAATAAGGCCCAGGGACTCTCTTCTGTTGTTGTTGTGCGTAACTACTGGGTCTGGAGGCCAAAGGGACGCCACTCAGCGTCGATTTTGCAGAAGCCAAAGCCTCCTAGAGCCCTCCTCCTTCTCCGATCATTGTGACGGAGCTCTGGCCATCTACTCGCCATTTTGAAGCTGTTGGTTACTCGAGGAAGCTTCAGGGACCATCGAAGGACCTTCTGGTCGCCGGAGGAGCACGTATCGTCCAATCGAATCTCGCCTGGGGCCAGTTCTTCATGTGATCATCCAAGCCTCTCCATCGTTTTTGGATCTCAGCCCGTTCTTCATGTGATTGTCCAAACACCCTTGCCGAATCCCTTGATCTCCGACCACCATTTCCCGCTTCATCACCCGCACGTTTTCAGCAATAAGGCCCAGGGACTCTCTTCTGTTGTTGTTGTTGTTGTGCGTAACTGCTGGGTCTGGAGGCCAAAGGGACGCCACTCAGCGTCGATTTTGCAGAAGCCAAAGCCTCCTAGAGCCCTCCTCCTTCTCCGATCACTGTGACGGAGCTATGGCCATCTACTCACCATTTTGAAGCTGTTGGTTACTCGAGGAAGCTTCAGGGACCATCGGAGGACCTTCTGGTCGCCGGAGGAGCACGTATCGTCCAATCGAATCTCGCCTGGGGCCAGTTCTTCATGTGATCATCCACGCCTCTCCATCATTTTTGGATCTCAGCCCGTTCGTCGTGAGGAGTATCTATCGTTGGTTTCACCAGCCAGAGTGGTACGATCCAGATCTGGGATCTAATCCCAGCCATCGTCAGCGAACCGGTATGCTCGCCAAGATCTCGCCATATGTCCTAAGTGATTGATCCACATCGTTAGATCTGCTAGGTGCTTAGGTATTTTGCATATTAACCCCTACACATTTTGTATTTTATATTCAGTGCACAAATTTTCATTTGCGGCACATCTATTTTTGTAATATTTGCATCTTACCACATGCATTTTATTGTAATTGCACTTTAGTCCTAGCCATGTCACCTCACGTGATGCATCACATGAGGTGGTGATTTTGCGGCTAGGCCGGCAACTTTTGAATATTAGCATTTAGTTCAGAAGCAGCTTCCTCATGTTATAACTTTTTTTGGGTAATTTGCAAGTCAGCTCCAGGTTTTTGTTTAATTCTGTTTTAGTCCTCACATGTGGCCCACGTGCTTATACATGTGATTTTGGGAATTTTGCAGTGAGGTTCTCGTGGCTTTGTTTATTTACATCTGGTCCATTAACTTTTTGAGCACATTTAATATTTCTGTGAAATTTGCACTTTGGCCCTTGCACTTTTATCTATTTACAAAAATACCCCTGCTAGGATTGTAGTTTATCTTTATTGTCTTTATTTATTTCATGCATCTATATATCTCTAAAAAATCTCAAAAAATAGACGTAAGCTCATGTTGCATTGATCTTTCATGCGCATATTTTTATTTGCATTTTGAGCTTTTTATTATTTATAAAAAATAAAAAACATACATTTCTATCCTTGTTTGCTTTAGAAAATATATAAAAGTTATAAAACCTTTTTGAAAAATTTTGAAAAAATATATTTCTAATTATTTAAGTATCTTACAACTTCAGACCAAAAATCACTAAAAATATAAAAGGAAACTCATAAAAATTGAAAAACCCCTAAAACCTTAATAAAAAATATTAAAAACTCATAAAAATCCTAAAAATATATTTTCTATCACTGAAATTTTCTTTATATTATTATCTTTACAAAAAATTAATTTGTAGAATTTTTGACTCTGTATTATATTTTTAATCTTCATTTTAATTTCGGATATATATTTTATTCCCTATTTTGAGTGTTTTTGGACTTTAAAAATACCAAAAAATTAGCAAAAATATAGAAAAATCACAAAGACATTAGAAAAACATAAAAAGCACAAGAAGATTTTATTCCCTGTATTTTACCTATTTATATATTATCTCTCTCTTACCTCTCTTGTATATATCCTTTATATAGTTTTATATTTTTTAAAGAAAAAGAAAATATAAAAATATAAAATATAAAAAGAAAATTTAAAATCAAAAAAAATTGAAAATCGAAATATAAAGTCAAAAAATCAAATAAAATATAAAATAAAAACCCAAAAAAATAGCACATACAGACAATACTTCATAGTCATTTTTGTGCATTCTTTACCCCGATTTACATGCTTGATTCCTGTGTTTCACCTCTACATTACTTGCACTATACACATCTTTTGTAGAGGTATAATAAATTTTAACTCCGCATCTTGCTTTTCATTGTTTGATCATTGTTGTGGGTTAATTGTTGTTCAATTCGGGTTTCGTGAGCGGTCACCTCAGCAACATTGTGATACCGCCGTGTGCGGATTACTCCAGACCCTCGCAAAATCTGGATCAACACATGTATAATCATGAATTAAATAAGAAACCCCAAGTAATGCTTAACTCTTACATGACATAACCCCGCCCGCGCCTACCGAGCTCATGTTGGTCGAAGACCTCTGCTCGCTTGAGCTCCTCCTCGAACCCCCACCCCGACGCCGAGCGAGCTCCCCCCCATTGTTCGAGCCCCATACCCCCAGATTTGCTCCAACGTCGACCCTAGTTTCTGCTCTTCGGCGCTCTTCCTCCCCTCCTGCTCCCTTGTTGGAAGCCCCCTCCCAGTTTTGCTCCACTTCCAACCCTCCCCTCATGCTCCCTTATTGGAAGCACCCCCACCCAGCTTTTCCCCATTACCGACCCAAGTTTCAACCTTGCTCAAAGCCCACAGTCCTGCTTAACAGCCCCGCTGATCGAAGTCCCCACCCTCCTCCAGCTTGTTGCTCCTCTAAATCGTCATTCGAATTCGCATCGTGTGCGCAGGGACGTTGGGGAGAGATGGTCGGTCACGGAGGAAGGGGAGGAGGTCAGAGAGGAGAGGTTGAGGTGGACGGAGGGTGAGGGGTGTGAGCTGAGGAAGGTATATGGAGGTTGAAGGGAGAGAGGTATTTTTTGTTTATTTCCTAACCGTTAGATTTTGGATGAGTTAGATTAACTCAAATCCTATTGTTGAGTTAATATTTTAAACTAACGAAGGGTTATGAGTGTAAGATGGAGTGACTATCCAGAGTTTTTTTATGTAATTCATGATTATACAGGGTTATGATTGTAATTATAGAATTACTCAGGGTCATGGATGTAAAAATCCGAATAATAAAAAAAATAAAAAACCCACAAAAAAGAACATATATACAAATAGTCCACAATCACATTTTTGCATTAGTTTGCTCGATCTATCCTGCTTGTTCCCCGTGTTTGACCTCTACATGCTTGCACACTATACACATCCATTGTAGAATTATAATAAATTTTAACTCCATAAATTTTATTTTTATTGTTTAATCATTATTATGAGTTAATTATTGTTTTTATCCAAATTTCGTGTAGTCACCTTGACGATTGTGTTTCCTCCTTGTATGGAACAAGCTCGATTTTTGGGTTAAACAAAAGGTGCCATTGCCGGGGAGCAACAACGCACATATGGATTTATTTCTGATTGTGATTTATTTGTCTATTTTTGTGCTTTATCTACTTTCTCAATGATTTAATATCATTGTGAATTATCTAATCATCCTCTCTTATTTAACTTTGTGTGAGGTACTGTGGATCGAGGGAGGTGCTTTACTCAAGGTGCTTGCGCACCAACGTGAAGGTGGCGGGAGATTTCTGACCTAGCATCAAAGGAGGCTTGGAATACTTGAGAAGACGGTCAGGTTTTGAGCATTTATTGCATTTAGATATTCTTGTAATTCAAGTGAGAGAGAGACTATTTATTGTAATAAAGAGGATACTCTCCAGGACTCCGCTACTTCTCACGAGGTCTAGTGTCTGAGGGATTGTTCCCATGGGGACCTCGTCGGTTTTATCAAGGTTTTCGTCGCCTTTTTTATTTGTTTTCCGATTTGCAATTTTCTTTATTTTGTGTGATTGAGCCCTAACTTTAGGATTGCTTGACGATAGATTAAGGCCAAACACCTGATTTCCTTGCATGCACTTATACTCTATGTTTGAACTTAGTCAAATATCAAACTGCTTCTCACATAGTCTCAGAACCATGTGCCGCGAGAGTCCTCCATACAGTGCTTGCAGGACCCATTGTTATGGGTACTGAGGAGTCTCTAAGAATGGACTCAAAGGTTCCATTCTAAGTCATTAGCATTGGTTCTTCATGATAACATCAATTTCTCACCTAGAGCGATTTCATCTGCTTGCATTTCATATAGATAGGTTTTAATTTTGCTGAGCATCTTTTCATGTAGAGAGCCGGAGGTAAGGTGAGCATTTCCCTTTAGCATACATCATTAGTTGTTGTTTGCATTACTTTTCTGCCTCTCCCTCCAATTTGACCACCTAGGTGCTAACTAAAATTGATTCCCCATTAGGCGTGTGCATTTGTCATTAAAGACCAAAAAAAGTGATAATAAACAAAATTGGGACTTCTAACACTACTTGATCCAAAAATTGGCTTAAAAGAAAATTTATTATCTTGGGGCGAGTAATCCCCTCATTGTCTTCGTTTTACATTGTATGTGTACACACCAAGGGCTAGGGCCCAAATCCCATTCAGCCTCCTAAGTGATTGTACAATTTTATGATTTTCACATAACTCTAAAACAGACAAGATAAAAAGACTAAGTTTTTACGGTGATCACCGAGTTGAGTAGATGAATTGAGGGGTTTGTTTTGTGTGAGTTTTCTTGTGAATGTTTGTGTGTATTCTAGACCGCCTTTGCACACTTGCGCCTTTCTTCTCATATCTTTTGACTTGACCATTGTGCTCTCCCGATCATTATCTCTTGTTTCGAAGATGGCCGACAGGAGTGCGTTTTATCCGGATTTTGTAGATCCTTCATACCCTCCAGCCGATCCACATCCCTTTTTTCAGGAGGACTTTGCTCTTGATTTTTGTACATATATGCCTAATCAATTATTTCAGGATCTGGACTTTGATTTCCACCAATCATTTCCACCACCATCACCTTCACATTTCAACAACCCACTCTTCCTTGAGTGTCTTGATTCAGAGTGTGATTTTTGTCCGCATCCACCACCCTCATCCCATTCACCCGATCCTGAGGTTTTGGAGTCACCAATTATGATTTCCACACTTGAGACATTGAATCAGATGATGGAGCATATGAACTCGAGGATGAATGATTTATTTAGCATAAATAAGAGAAAGAATGGCGCTCCATTATTCGAGGATATGGATTATTTGGGGATTACCGTGAGAGCTTACAATCACCAAAAATACAAAAAAATGAGAAAAATTTTAAAAATCCAAAAAGAGTTTGGGAGACAAATGATTGATTCAGATTGTGAGGAGAGAGCCCACATGTCAGACCTTTTGACCACACATCCATTCACACCATGTCCCACCTTTGACCTCGAGGATGCCGCTGTACAGACTACTCTTGGCATTCCTCGTAAATATGTTGATTCTGATCTTTTCCCTTGTATGTAGGAGATCCAAAAATTAAAAAAAGTTGTGACTGAATCCGAACTGGTGGCCACCATTTATGATCATTAAAGCCCCACTTCACAAGGTCATGATCCAATTATCTGCTCCTCAACACAAGAAGAGAAAGCAGAGGAGCAAATCTAAGCCTCATATCTTAACCATGGCCACTGCCCACACCATCCAAACTCTAGGAAAAGGAACACTGGTACTCCTTTTATTAGTTGCAGCATATCTGATCACACTTGTGATCACACTCTCCTTGACGGCGGTAATTAGATTAGATCATACCCTTCTTGTTGGTACAGTTTCTTCACTTAGGGCCTTTAAAGAAAACCAGGATGATCATTTAATTTGGTGATGGATCTATCAAGAGGCCGAAGGGTATACTTGAAAACGTCATCATTTCGATTCAGGGCATGAGGTACAATGTTGATTTTGTCGTATTTCCCATGGAGACCTCCACTGGGGATCACTCTCAAATCATCATGGGCGACCATTTCTCACCTCAGTGAGGGTCGTTATTGACTATGGATCAGGAGATATTCGATTCCATCCTGTTGACGAAGGCAAGGTATCACTGCACCCGCTGCTGACCAGAGACTTGCACCTGATGTTACTACACCTAACTTAGCTGGCCCCAAGGACTGTGACCTTGATGAGACTATCAAATATTTTTGATGCATGTTGGATTCCACTAAGACTCGAGAATTCCTCTCCAAGGAGGAAGACAGGGAAAGCATGGACCTCAGAGTTCCTTCTTCTGGTTTTTAGCAATGTGTTTATTACATCCGCAGGATTTACATGATTGACACCATTGAGCGAAGGGCATACATTGATGAGAAGGCCGAATTTGATTTTGTTTTTGTTATCCAGGAATTCATGCCTTTTTATGAGAATGATGATCCGGTTGAGATTGTAGAGGACGAACATGATTCGACTAGTTCCACAGATGAGTTCGTTCCTTTTGGTTTTGACTTTGGAGAGAACTTGCAGGACGACATTGATTATACTTCTTCCGATTATGACTTCGTCCCTTTTCACGATGACATTTACAAGACACCCAAGGTCGGACCTAGTCGCACTACTTCCACTGACTCGTTTGCCCCTTCACACCCTAGGACTATTGAGGATCCTCACTAGGTCGATCCTAATCGGTTTGTGTCATCTGAGGACCTTGATGTCGACCTACGCCATGTCAGATCTATTCCTCAGCAGTCCCGTGATGAGCGTGAAATCCGCCTCTTTAATAAAGGGAAATTGTCATAGTATAGGAAACAGATTCAGTCAGCAAAAACCACAATCTTTGAATGTTGTGGAGTATTTTTAACATGTTAAGTGTACCAAGGTCAAACATAGAGATACAAGCTACTCTATTTCTTTGTCAATTTTTGATCAATTAAGAGCATGTGTGAATGATTTCTCAATTTCTAAGGTCTTTATGTATATTACAATGCACTTAAATGATGCATGCATTTTTTAGTTAATTTTCATGCAATTATAAGATGATGCATTAACAATAATGCAATGTTAAATGTAGGTTATGAGTATGCAAAAGATGGTGGACAAGTATGCCATATAAAGGTTACGTAAATGAGCAACAGAACATGTTTTGAAAATAGAGTCGAATTGAGCACAAAAATATGAGCAATCATCAATTCAGGGCAAAGACATGTAGAGCAAGAACAACATCTAACATTAAAAATCACTTCATATAAAATGGTATTATACGAGAAAATTAAATATCTCATGAAGTAGATGATGAAACAAGGATCAAAACGACACTAAAATCATGTAAGTTGGACATGCAATGCTCAAGTTATGAATAAAAAAGTACAAGAGCATAAATGTAAATAAAATTATAGGAAATAAAGGATAAATAATCACAAATAGGTCCCTAGAGGGACCTATTTGCAGTTTGTAAAAATAGCCTGGGCCCTTTTGTAATTTTTGATGTAGTGCGGGGGCTTTTTTGTAATTATGCATCTCCACCAGGCCTATATGCAAAATGTCTAGGCGCGCACATGATGCATGCACGCCTAGACCTCTTTATAATTATAGGAAGATCTGGGGGGTTCTCTGGAAATAGTCCAGCTCCTCACATGCAAGGCACGCGAGGAGCTAGGTTCGGAGGTGGCGTAGCTTCGGTTGTGTCTGGTGCATGAGATACGGGAAGCGAATCGGATGATCCGAGCCTCCAGGCCTGGTGCTGGCGACATGGCTCGATCTAGCCTGTTGAATGGTTGTCGTAGAGGCGCTATCCAACGACACCTATGCTCTGTCATTATCGAAGGAGGGGGCAGAGTAGGTGGATCTCCGGCGAGGCCGCAGGAGCTCCTCTGTGCTCCTCCGCTCGAGCAGAAGGTCCAGAGACCTCTGTGGACCTCTGGCGAAGATCGTGGAGGCTTGACGGAGCTGCTAGGGTAGCTGAAGATCCCAGGTGACGAAGCACCACTGGAGGTAGAGGACTTGATCGGCGATGGTGACGGAACTCTGACCATTGAAACAAGGAAGTACCTGCACACATTAATATAGCCGAAGCAATGTGCGATGTGTAAAGAGCGTGAGGTGAGATCGAATGATGGTCGTGGAGGCGACTGGAGTGGTGGCCGTGAGCTTCATTCTCGGCGAAGCAGGGAAGAAGGTGGATCAGGGTGGAGGTGGTTCTGGAGAAGTGAAGGTGGGTCGGTGTGGATGAAGGTGGTGTGGTGGAGGTGCTAGGATGGTCAGTGGAGGGTGGAAGTGATCAGAGATGATGGGATAATTATGACAAAGAGTAGAGAAAAGGATCTGGAGGTTGGGGCGGGATCCAGCGAGTGAAGTGGCTTATGTTGAGGACCCTAGGGGATCCTTCGGTCTTCGCACAACAAGGTCGGTCGTTCCTCAGTGCTTGACGGTGGCGAGGTCACCGTTACTCGGTCGAAGATGGCTGAGGGTCGTCTCCTGGGTATAAGACCCATGATCAATGATCGAACACCTCCTCTGTTGTCATCTGAAAACGGTGAAGCTAGGGACTACCTGATGATTTGTGGATGAAGGTGATAGAGGCGGTGAGGGTGGTTTTATAGGAGGTGGTCTGGCCGTTCCGGGTGATGATAGGGGAGGTTTTGAATGGCTATAGGATTGATGAAGGCGTGATGGCTGGGATAGTGAAGGGTACGTGAAGACGACGGTTGAACGGTCAATGGAGGAGAGGCATTATGTGAGGGAGAAGGTGGTTAATGCTATCTCTAAAATAGGAAGGGGCATAGAGTAACGACTGGGGAGAGAGGCAACTGGAGGAGGACGACGACTGCATAGTCGTTGGATCTTACGATCCAACAGCCATGACTTAAGCGCCGGCGAGGGGTGGAGATTAGATCTTGGATCTAATCCTACGGATGAGGGATAGGCGGAGATTGATGGATCAGATGGAGCTTATGGAGCTATCCAACGGCGGAAGATGATCTGGTGACGTGGAGAGCGGATAAGCGTAGGATGAGAGTGGAACGGATGGTTGTAAGGAAGGCGCTAGGGAGCAGCGAGGATCTGATTTGAGATCTGATCGGACAGCTAGCGATGGAGCGGATTTGGGAGGCCAAGATTGAAGCTGGAGGTGATGATTAGATGGCTCCATGAGGGGTCGGGAGGCGATAAGATAGGGCAGCCACGTGGGCGGCCCAGAGGGCGCCATGTGGTTGTACAAGAAAATTCAAAAATGTAAAAAATAAAGAAAAATATGAAAGAATTAGTTAGAGGCAAAATTAAGAAAAAGTGAAAACATGAAAGTTCTAGATCTTAATGAGATCTACAAGTTTCATGTTGGACAAAAACCAAAAGAGGTCATTTATACAAAAAAAATATTTTTGGAGGTACTTTTAAAGGGTTTAAAATACTGACTTTTTGGTTTTGAATTGTTTTTGTATTTTTTTAGTTATTTAAAGGGTTAGAAAATTATATATAATTATTCAACTTGATTTTTATGGGTTTTTGATAATAAAATAATTACAGAGTAAATAAGTACAATTATAGGTCAATTATACACAAAATATATGCAATATAATACAAGATAAAATGAATGAATTATAAGTGATTTTTATTGTGTTCTTTAAGCCAGGGGATTAAAAATGGAGTTTTATCATGATGAATACGAGATTCATCATCCCGCAAGAAGATTCGCTTTCTACCTTCTTGATCTCTGTATATCCATTCTACTGTGTATTCGCTTTCTTTTTCCTCTTTCCATCTCTTGTTTCGCTCATCCACCCCATTCTCGTATGTGCCTTGCTTAGGACGTACTTTGTCCTAAGTATAGGGGGTTGGATGAGCCGAGTATTCATTCGTCATTCTGTTTCATCACTCCCATTGTTGACTATACTTAGGGCTTCTTTTACCCTAAGTATAGGGGGAGTGATATGTACATTCTCTCCGATCTCTTCTTCCATTTCTAATCTCTTTTCTTCTTTTCTTCTTTTCCTTTTCTATTTTCTTTTTCTACCGAAAAGGTGTCACCCCTTTTTGTCAGTCGTCTGTACTTAGGACGTACTTTGTCCTAAGTATATGGGTGCGTACACCCTGAGTTCTTTCATTCATTGATCCTCTCCCCTATCTCCTCTTCTCATCTATACTTAGGAATATCTTACCCTAGTATAGGGGAGACAGTATGAGTATGATTTGTTCATTCCCGCCCATGACACTCCATGTTTTGTGTACAATCTGCTATACTTAGGATTATTTGATCCTTAGTACAGGGGGGACGGTCGACTTCCTATTCATTCATTCATTATTTCATTCCTTTATTTTTTAGACTTTCCTATACTCAGTACGAGTTATGTCTTCTTTTTTCTCTTTGATTTATAATGACAAAGCTCAAGCTAAGTATAGGAGGGGCGTATATACTTTAGCCAGAACTCGTACTTTCATATTTTAATAATAAATATGGCTAGAAATCATATTCAATTCATTAAAAACACTTAATAAAAAGATGTTAATTATTCTTCAAATACTTTTTTATTTACTGATTAATAAATCAGGTAAAAATATTTTTGCAAAATATTTGAAAAATAGTTTGAACATCTTTTTGAAAAATCTTTTGAAAACTATTTGGTAAATATTTTGTTAAATATTTTCAACATTTGTAAAAATGTTTTGTTTGAATATTTTATTTTCTTTGTGTGAAATAAAAATGTTTGAAAAACTTTTTGCAAATGTTTGGAAAATAGTTGCCAAATTATTTTGAAAAATATATACTATTTGAAAAACCCTTTGCAAAATGATTTTCGAATGTGTGTAAATGCTTGTAAAAATTATGTGTAAAAATTATTTTGGACTATAGTTTTCCAAAAATTATTTGAAAAATATTTTTCAAATAAGTTTGAGGAATATATGCATCACACTAAAATTCTTTATATATATGTCTATAAAAATGATCACTTACCCCTTAAAAATCCTTAAATTCTTGTAAATATAAGATGTGTCCCCCTCTAAATATTTGTACCTAGTTTTATCCAAAATATTTTGTTTTCAAAAATAACAAAAACAATTGAAAAATTAAAAATCCAAAAACATTTCAAAACTAAAAATACCAAAAACATTTGAAAAAACTTTGCAAAAATACCAAAAAGTGCATATGCATCATCGTTTCAAAATCCATAAAATATTAAAAAATATTTGAAAATTTCATCACAAAAATATTTTATGCATAGCATTTGTATAGCATTCGTATTTTTCATATTGAGTTTGATAATTGAACAAGTCTAGGTAAAATCTGGAGATTGGAGCTTGGTTGGACATTAAAATATACCTAATAATATGATCCTTATATGAGCTAGAATTGAGGTATTTCAGGTCTAGTTGACTTAATTCTTTGAGGATCACGAGACTTGGTTCAATGGATTCTTGACTGCCTAAGTAGGTAAGCACTCGCTTGGCTGTTGTCGATAATGACCTAACTTGGACACCTGCACCTTTCACTTGGCTCAACTCAGTTGGAGTGGTGAGGCGATTGGATTTGCCGGTATGAGACACACACACAAGTGGAAACATTTGTCTCGTCTAGGAAGGGAAATGCACCGCAACCCATCTAGTAACAGTGAACTCTAAAGACAAGAGAGTGTGGGTTGCAATAATGCTTCATGAGAGGGATAGTCTACTAGCTCAAGAGGAAAACTCCTTATGTAAATGCTGGTGTATATTGTATTCAAAACAAAAATAAAAAAACTCCAAAACAAGTGGACAGACCTGATTGAAAATAAAATGCCTACCGGAGTATATATATTTGTATAGTAAATAAGCATGCTTAAGCTTCAGAGTCAAATCATGTGATCCTGCAGCTGGATGACTTGACTACACTGGTCTTATATCTTGGGATAGGTGGTTACACTAGCTGTCGTCCATTCTTCTCTTCACTCCCTCCTCTTGAGCTCGTTGTCACTTGACCTTAGAAGGGAATATTCTGCTCCTCGAGGAAGGAGTTGATGGATTGGGGAATCACTGGGTTGTCATGCTAGAGAAGTCAGTCTCTTTGTCATTTCAGTTGAGGGAAACCACTATCACATACATTGTATGAGTCAGACTCATAGTCATAAGGGTTTGCGTATGAGTTGAAGTATTTTGACTTGGTTGTTGAGGGGACTTCAACAGAGTTTTGGGATTCTCGAAGGCTGTTGGATTTCAAATCTGATTCCCACTAAGGTTCTGCCTGCACTAAAATTTCAAATGTCCGACTTAAGCTCCAAACTTTGATTTTGTGAAGACAAGTTTGATAATTGAACTTAATCCATTTTCTTTCTTTTTCGTTTCTTTGTTTTTCATTTTCTACACTTATTGCATAAGTGTTTGCTAGGGACTAGCAAAGGCAAGTATAGGGGGATGATGAGTCTCCATTTCATCATCTTTATTCTATCATTTTGGCCTTAAAATTCCTAGAAAATGCGTGTAAATACTCGTAATTCATGCATTTTAGCATTCATGTATTGTTGTGTAAATAGTGTATAAAATATTTTTTTAATTCCAAAATTATAGAATAAAGAAAAGAACTTAAAAAGAATAAAATATCGTAGATATTTTATGACCCTAAACCTCGAGAACTAGGCATCTTGATGACTAGGTCGACAAGGAATAAAGTAGGCGGAGATAAGGGCCAAAAATACAATAGAATCCCCTTTTTATTTAATTATTTTTATTAATTTTTGAGACCTATTTTAATTCCACTTTTTATACCTCAAATAAAGAAACTTTGAACATGAAAGTTGTATATAATAATATATAGAAAAATACAAAATTGATTTCACACTAAAATAGTATAGAGTGTATAAATTACAATCTAAATAAGTTTCTAAAATCCCAACTTCTCATACACATATCTCTCAAATAAAAATTCAGAATATATTAAAATCACATATAATTGTACATAACTTTTAATAAACTATTTGATGAAGGTGGCTTCATATTTTTTAGAGTTAAGGTGTGAAAGTTAAGTTTTGGACCCCTATTGTATAGTTTACCCGATTAAAATATTCATTTTTTATATTTATTATTTTTATAATTGTATATTTTTATAACTTTTTAAATATTATTTATAATATATGTGCGTATTAAAATATGAATAGAACAATGAAGAAAACATTAAAATAAAATACAAAAATGCATAGATGAATGTACAATATCTATACCTATATAATTAATACATCTATTTAATAAAGTGTATATATTATATAAGAAAAATATAACAATATATATTTAAGTTTCAAAAATAATTTGTAATTTAGTAAATAATAAATTAAACTAATAAAATAAAAAATACAAAATAAAAATAAAATATTCAAAAATATAGATGAATATACATATATATAACTCCTAAAAAGTAATTTGCAACTACAAAGCTCTAAAAATATATAAAAATCACAATAAAATACTTTAGAAAATAATAAATATTTTATATTTTATATTTAAAAATTAACAAAATTGTTTATTATTTTATATCTATTTTATAATTATTTTGCTGGGGGGTTCCCTTGTTGGTCCACGTGGACCAAACATGTGCCATAAAGAGTTAACTTGGGTCAACTCTCTGATCTGCCTCCTGCGGCTGTTAGAACCTTGTTTTTTCATTGATTCGCAGATTTTTGGAGACCGTCCCTTGCATCCTTTCATGTCGATGTATTCATCGCTTTTTCTCCCCAAAGAGTGCTTTTGCACGCCTAGATTGTTCCTCAAGGAATGGATCTTCGATTCGGTCGATTTTCTTTGATCTTTGAGCCTCCTCGACCACATGTACAAAGACCACCTCCGATCCTTCTCCCATTTTTGAGTCTCTTTTGGCCACTTTTTCCCTCTCCTCTTGCGCCAAAATAGCCAAGGGTGGTGAAGGCACCCACGCGAGGCGTTGAGGTAGATCAGAGAAGACGATTGGAGGCCGAATCAACATCTCCGGCAGATCCTCGCCGTGGAGGTTTTCTTCATGGACTCAGGCCACCGAGGTATGCTTTTCTAACTTCTTTAGATAGCTCTATTCGTAGGCATTCATTCTCCGCTTTTATTTTGTCGTTTAATTAGGTAGTTAGTTAGATTTAGGATCAAAAGTCCTTGTCGGAGCTCTTAAGCTCCGACCACCTCCATCGTGACTTTCCCGTTCCCATCCACCCCACTGCAGGATCGAGGCAGTTTGACCTCGACCTTTAATAGTTTTCTTACAGGTACCATGAGCTTCATGCACGGTTGGGGCGAATTTATCCTTCGTCGGAGGTTCCTGGAGCTACAAAGCTCTGCCGCCCTCTCGTGCTTGCTCCGGCCATCGCCGGAGCCTTTTGATGCCACCAGCCATGGGAGAAACCCTGCAGGAGCATGTAGAGTCATTTTGGAGCTTCAGAGAAGGCCGGAGGAGGGAGATCTTAACAGGGAAAACTCGCCTCGCTAGCGGTCCTTCCCTGTTCTTGATGGTCTCCTCACGACCGTTGGATTCAGCCCTGCTCTTGGAGATGTACAACAGTTGTTGGATCGCTCCAAGCTTCTACCATTGATCTAATGCCAACGATCTAATCTTTTCCATGGATCGTGAAACGACATCGCTGTATCTAGGAGCGACGCATGTCACGTGAAGAACCCCGTATTGTTGGATCGTGCCTTAGGACTGTTTATTTTGCATGTTCAACATGGTCACTTTTTGTATTTATTAAAAAGTTTATAAACATTCATTAGTCGCTTTATAGTTTTTGTAATATTTGTAGCTAGGCCCCCAGACTATTTTTATTTTCATTTGTATCCTTGCCAACATAGCGCATGTGCCTATTCACGTGGGCTTGGCCATTTTGCAGAAAGGCCCTTGTGGGTCTTAGATTTTGTATAAGGTCCTCGAACTTTGTGCGCACATTGTGTTATTTTGGTAAAATTGCAGAAAGGTCGTTTTGCTTTAGTTTATTCACATAATAGCCCCTGCAAACATTGTAGTTTCTCTTTGTTTCTTGTATTTATTTCATATAGCTACATTGCTCTAAAATTCTCAAAAAATACAGGTATGCTCTTGATTGCAAATATTTTAGTTCGCAATTTCATGACCTTTTATTATTTATTAAAAATAAAAAAGTGTCCTTTTTATCCTTGATAACAATATAGAATACATAAAAATAGAAAAACAATTTTGAAAAATTCTTAAAAAAATATTTTTTGTTTATTCATGTATTTCTAACCTTGAGATCCAAAAGCACTAAAAATATAAAAGAAAACTCAAAAATAGAAAAACCCTAAAAACTTTATAAAAAATTATAAAATCCCCAAAAATTCCAAAAATTGTGTTTTCTGGTTGTGAATTTTCTAAATATTATTACTGTTACATTAAAATTAATTTGGAGAATTTTTGGTTTTGTTTTCTATTTTCATCTCCATTTTAATTTCAGCCTATTTAATTAAACCCTATTTTAGGGTATTTTTCCTTTGAAATATATAAAAATTAGCAAAAAAATCTCAAAAATCATAAAAACAGTAAAAAACTACTTGAAACCCAAAAATATTTTATTTTCTTGTTTTTGATTATTCTTATTAACTTTTATATCTACTCTAGCTTATATTGTATATATATACCCTATATAGCTTTACGTATTTTAAAAGAAAAAGGAAATATATAAATGTAAATATAAAAAGAAAATATAAAAAAAAAGAAAATTAAAAATAAAAATACAAAAATGTAAAATAAAAAAAATCAAAATATACAAAAATAAAAAAATCCACAAAAAAAGAATATATAGACAAATAGTCCACAATCACATTTTTGCTTTAATTTGCCTGATCTATCATGTGTGTTCCCTGTGTTCGACCTCTACATACTTACAGACTATACACATCCGTTGTAGAGTTATAATAAATTTTAACTTCACAAATTTTATTTTTATTGCTTAATCATTATTGTGGGCTAATTATTGTTTTAATCCGGATTTCTTGTGGTCACCTCGACGACTGTGTTCCTGCCTTGTGTGGGACATACAAGCGCTCGATTTTTTGGTTAAACAATGTTACGACAAAGTTTGTTTCTTCAATTTCACCAGAATAATTCTAAATTATTTTGTGATAATTCAACCATGCCATTGGTAATTATAAATCATATTCAACCATTTAATATTAAATGTAAATCACATTTACATTTAATTGTACAATGAAAATCCAATTCACATTTAATTGTATAATATGAATCAAATTCACATTTTCTTATAAATTGTAAATATTATTTACAAATAGATATCTTTATGCTATTATCAATCATGTTCGCAACATTTATAATTATTTTGGATATTGCTATCCAAATTAATCCTATCATTAATAATTAAGTATATATTTAATTATCTTAGATGCTTATCTACATATGTCCGAATAATGTCAATCATATCTATATTATTAATGATAATTAAATCATATTTAATCATCAATTTTCCAATGCTCAGATAATGCCAACAATAGAATTATTATTGAACTCTTTCAAGAATAATGTGCTTTTTCCGCATATACTTAGAGATAACGTCAGCGCGATTGTATACTCCATGTACAGTGACTTGGATAGTGAGATCTAATCTCATATCCAGATCTAAAAGATCTCTGAGGGATATCTGATCAACTCAGAAGAATATTCAATCTTCGCATTACATCTGAATCATAATAATACCAATGTCTAACATTTGGAGTAAGATTGGATAACTAGTCCAATAAGAGGAGTCAACAAAATCCAAACATGTTTCATCACTCTCTTGGAATGGAAGTGTCATGGTTATATAATCAATAAAGATCACATCACCCTTGAGTATTCCTAAAACCCATAAATTATGCATACTAGAAGACCTAGAATAAACCCAAAGTTCCGATCTTATTTGAATTGTCTCCTTCAGGGTTTTATCATTAGGTTTCTCATTCGATCATTAGGAGTTGGTATTGATCATATGCTTTCTAAAAGCATATATCATACCTACAAATCTTGTCTTGTTTCCAAAACAAGATGATCAACGTTGGAATTTGGTTTATTGCAATATCTCATGAGTTAGCTCTTGTCTTCTGGTTCAGTAGTGAACTTGTATGATCTCTTTGAGAGATCGTACTACTCAAATGCCCTTGTTGACACACCTACTCGCGCGGTGTATAGATCTTGATTAGGTCATCAACCTAATTTTCTACCTAATATATATACTTAGACATGTAGTAATACAACTATCTTTGATCAAAGGATGTGTGCCTATACATGACAACATACAACATATGTCTTAGTTATCTCGATCTCGTTAAATCAACTCTTTGACCTAACTCATCCAACACCCCTGAATCTATATTCCTATGTAGAGGACCTACATCAAGAGGTCGGTCATATGTCATCCTTTGAATAAGTATTGCCATCTCCTTCTAAGGTTGGGGATCCCTTCTTGAAAATCACTTGACGGTGTGGTTGAGTCCTCAATCTAACTCTTTAGATATTCAACCCTATGCCAGCTTATATGATCCAAACTTTGGATCAACAATTGTATGATATACAGGTGGCCTTAGTGGATAACCATAATTGTACTGAAGAACCTATTATGCAAACTACATATTCCTCATTTTAGACTAAGTAGTGATTGCAATAACTTTTATTGCATAGTGGCTCATCGTGGGCTCACATGTCCAAAAATGGTATTCCTCCAGAGGAATATACCGAAGCCAGATTGTATCCCCCGAATGGTAAGACTTAGTCGTCGTGGGGAAAGTCTCAATTTTCTGTCTGGATCAACCTTGTGGGACTTTCTTGGAAACAAGAAAGTTCACAATGTCGGCATACCATAGGAGTATGGTGACTGCAAGTATCGCCTCATCTAGAATGTCTTAGTGATAGGAATATAGAACTCGGAAGTTTTAGGGATCTCTAATCTAGAAAGGTGATATACCATCGCATTCTTGACTCCAGGTTTCTCCTTAATCTCATTATCAAATCCTTGAAGTAGAAGAATCCATCTAGTAAGACAAGACTTGAAATCATTCTTGTCCATAAAGTACCTGATGATAGTATAGTTAGTGAAAATGGTAACCTTAGATCCCAAGATCGAGGATTGGAACTTATCTAAGGTAAAACAACAACTAGCATTTCTTTCTCTTTAACGGTGTGATTTCGATGGGTGAAATCCAAAATCTTGTTAGCATAGTGTATGGTATATGGAAGGATATCCCTCCTCTATCCTAAAATTGCCCCAATAGTAAAACGAATGCATATGTCATGATCTTGAATGCGAGAGACCAATCAGGTGGCTGAAGGATGAGAGCATCAACAACTATGTTTTTGAAAATCTCAAAAGATGAAAGAGACAAAAGACCTTATACAAATAAAAACAAATACCTTGTAAATTAATAAATAAATGATTCAATATTTTAAATAAATAATAAATAAATAATATAAATAATTAATAAATAATTTATTGTGAATTTTTATAAATTAGTAAATTTAATATATAAATAAAAATTTTAATTAACATAATGTATATGTTCTTTATACATATATACAATATGGGACCCTTCAAATGAGACGCGGTCCTTTGTAAGGTCAGGAAGAACACCTCCATTTTATAAAAAAACACCAGCTTTTTAGTAAAATAAGTGAATAGCTTGTATCATAACTAACCCCTCGTTTATTAAGAGGAATGACGAGGTTTAACAAGCCAACTCTGCCTCCCCTCTCCATCTCTTTTTCTTTCTTTATAACTCAAATCATATCTCACATTCCCTCCAATCAGCTCATATCACTTCTCACTCATCCTATCAAAAAAATCTCTCTTCAATAAACTAAAAAGATATTATACCATTGCATATTCCCTTTTAATAATGATAAGATAATTCAAATTCAATTATTCTCAAATTTCAATAAAAACACATCATAACAACCTCCAAACAACCACCCCTCTTTTAAACACCTTTTAAACCACATGGTTATCCGGACTACCATCCCAACTCATGGCTATACTTGAGGGATAAACCTCATTCTAAAAGGAGTCTCTTTCCAAAAATTTAAAGAGCGATCGATTGACCACCCTGCATCAATCTATGGTATTGCCTTTTTCACATGTTTGAAGCGGAGCTCCACCTTGAAGGTTATTCCTCCTTTACTAACAATATCTTTGATGCCGCTCTTCCAAATCTGGATCCATAACCAACTTTTCTCGAATAACTTTGATCATCGATAGAAACCAAAAGGAGCCAAGAGAATATGTTTACCATGGTGAAGAAGTTCATGATTTAAATATTTTATTGAAGATCGTGGTTGACAATTATAGCTTCCACACCTATTCATTTGGGATACGATCATTTACCAAGATCAAGAAAGGGAAAAGAGTCAAATAAAAAGGGCTAATTCAAAAAAGATCCAGCACTTGACTTTATGTAAAGCATAAAATGTAGGCCAGAGCAATGTTGTATCAGACTGCCTGTCTCTTTGTAGTTGGATAGGATCGAGCCCGGGATCTTATTGGAAATGGGAAGATGAGGGATGGGCGGCCAACCTCCTGGAGAGAGCGATGTGCATGGACCAGGTGAGTAGGGATGCAGCTCCGTGGACCGTTCGTCGGGCCTGATAGGTGGTGGTATCACACCCTTCTCAAAGGAACCGTACGTGAAACTCTCGCGTCATACGGCTCCGTCCCGGAATCTGGACCCCCCTTTCAAACCCCCAACGGGTCCTCGAACCAACCTGTCCGAACTTTCTATATAATAAGCAGCTTCCGATAGCGAGGGAGATGATGGAAAAAGCCTGTCCGAAAGAAGCCCAACTGCAAGCATGGGGGGTCAGGGGGGAAGGAAGGGGGGGGATCAAAGGAGGGGGGGAGTGCGAAGTGGATCGTCGACTGGGTCCGAGCTTCCCAAGCTCTATGCTGTTTGGGAACTCTGCAAGGGTCTGACCACCTTCTTGATTTACTATATTTGAGTCTTTGGAGTACTTTGGGATTATATTCCGCGTCGAGGATTTGTGCTTGTGGGCTAGGGTGAAGAGGGCAGACCAGCGGATCTGGTGGTCGACAATCGTTCGGACTTGGTAAAGGTTGTCGCAACACCTGTAGTAGGACAGAGGACTGATAGCGATGCCCGTGCTATACTAGACTATATCTGCTGGGCAGTTCTCTAATCCACTAGTTCAAGCGGAGGTCAACCTTCATGCATAGCCGCACCCGCTGAGTGGAAGTCCTTTTCCTACTCCTGCGCCAAGAGATGGTCCTCCCTCTAACAAATGCCCCCTGCACAAGCCTCGGGGCCAATAAGTGGTCAGCAAGTCGTCTCTTGGGGATGATTTTGTACATAACCTTGCAGCAAGCAATTAGCCTGTAATCCGACATCCTTTCCACGCCCCTTGGTAACCAATTCCCTCTGCAAAGAAGAACCTCACTGCCCTCTCACTCTTGCTGTCTGCCTGCGCTTGTAGACCAAGCCCTCGCTCTTGCCCTATTATCTCACAAGACGCTCTGAAGAAAAGGGCGACCATCGGGCCCCATAGACCACAGATAATTAGAAAAAGCAGTCCAAATTAATAACAACTTCTATATAAAATAGGAAAAATATTTCATTGGTCTACTAACTATGAATAAATTTCGGTATTTTATTGTTATCTATGTTTTTCAAAGATATACTTTTGATTATTATTATTATTATTATTATATTCTCAAAATAGAAGATTTGAAAATATTTCAAATTTAAAATTACATTAAACAAAAGTCTTCTTAGTTATAAAGTATTTACAATACTTGGGATACTTGGGATTTTTTAAACTTGAACTTTAAAGTCGAGTCGACCTCAATATGAGTTTATATTTGCAAGTTACGGGTCTAGAAACACATGTATTTTATACATTAATGTATTAGTAAGTTGAGTGTACTTACAGGATACATTTTTGGTGATATTTATATTTTCCTTGTAATAAAAAAGTTGAGGCTAACTCAAAGCAACTCTCGGGTCCATGGAAAAGAAAGTATCACATATCCTCTCTCAGTTGAATCAGGTATGAGACCACAACGTCAATAAGGGGTCGTTTGTGCATTTCTCTTCTCTGTGGGCGACCCTTTTATACTCACCTTAGGCCTAGCACATCACTTTTGTCCTTGGCTCAACACGATGAGTCACAAGGGCTTCAGAGCTATGGAAAAGCCATTCCTTGTACTCAACTTTGCTTATATTTTGTTTTTTCTACCTACTCCGTCCCTATCATCATATATCACGTTGCCAAGACGAGTTCTAATCTTCTTTCTTTACTGGCAAAAGAGAAGAATATAAAAGAAGAAAGTCTGAATTCCATATCTGAAGGATTCAACTGATTTAAGCCTTTCCCGAAACACAGTGTGTGAGACCGTCATATGAAATCCAGGAGGTCGACAATAAAGAAATCAGTGTCTGGGTTAGATATATAGGTGGTTACATTACCTATTCGTATACTTGATGGGAGTTCCATATGCGAAGATGAAAGGTCTTCGGGATTAGAAGTTCCTTTAGTCCCCCCATTACATATTCCCGCTTATCCTAATTCAGAAGAGCTTTCATAATCCATCAGTTACTACCCAACCAAGAAACCTTTGTTTTCTTCAGTTCTCAATAAACCGAAACAATAAGTATAGTGAAGCTCACGAATTCCCCATATTGGCATCGACCTTACTTTTGATATTCCTAATGCACATCTACCTTTCTATGTTGTTTGGGTAACTAGCGCATGAAGAAACAAATTCTTCCTCTTGCTCCATGATTTTTCAATCCAATAGGGGTTTCTAGCTGAAATGAGGATCAACCTTGCGTAAAAAAAAGAAAGGTAGATAAGTGATGAACAAGAAGTTTCTTTTTCTCTTGTTAATATATTCTGGGGGTTCCCGTGATGAATCCATGATTAATCGCTTTTATTCTTTTATTTTAGCTAAAATCCTTGGTAAATATAGGTAAATAATCAATAATTCTCGTTAATTAACATGTTAACCTCATTTGTTAATATTATATAATTAACACGTATTTTATCCAAAGCAAAATATTTAATGAGAAAAAATGAAAAGAAAGAAATGTGTAATTATGTATATATGTACAAATAGATCCTAAATCCGAGACTAGGTCAGTATTGACCTCGTCGATAATAGTAGGGAGAAATAGGATCCTAACTTGTAAAAATCTCAAAAATTCAGAGCATAAATTGTATATTTCATTATATTTACATTTTACATATATTCATATATTTTATTTATCATTCATATCACTTCATATCAGAATATTTTCTTCTCCAAATTGTTCATAATAATGTATATTAATTTATAAAAATATAATAAAATTACTTTATGTATAGATAACATGGTACAAAGAATAAAAAATAGTAAAGTAACATTCAAAGCTAAATCTATAGTTCTATATGAACTTAATTTTTTTTACTAGTTTGTGGGAGGGTAGGGTTGGAACCTAGTCATTGGAGTAGGATCCCACTGCTTCAACCACTACTTCAACCACTAGATCATTGTATTCAGAATTAAATTATCTTTAAGCTGAAAATGGTTTCATTATAATTGAAGTTAAAATGTAAAAGTCTGATTTGTGGCTTTAAGCTGAAAATGGTTTTATTATAATTAGAGTTAAAATGTAAAAGTCTGATTTTTGGGGTATTATGGTATCTATGCAACTGTACATTATTTTATTCTTCATATTTTCTCATTATTTATGTCATTAATATATTTTTAATATATATATATTACAATTATTATATAAAATAAAATAAAAAATACAAAAGTAAAAAAATAACTAAAATAAAATAAATGTAATTATTATATATGCAAAATGTACTTATAATGTACATATTTTATTTATTTACCCTTGTAAAATATATTTATAATAATATATAAAAATATATTTATAATCCTTAAACTATATATTAAATCAACAAAATATAAAATGAATAATGTATTTATAAAATAAATTAAGTAAAAATTGATAAATTATTGTACATGGGGGTACTTCAAATGTGACATCGTCCTTCCTGAGTTCAGGAAGGCCACCTCCATTTTTGTAGAAAATGTCAGCACTTTACTGAAATAAATAGAGAATTTGTATTATAATAGGTAGTTTCGATATTTATGTTTAGTAAAAAAAATATAATGAGCACTTTTGTATTTTTACAACTCCAAAAATGCATAAGCGACTTCAAATTCCATAAACTGATAGCATCCTATATCCTTAGTACCACGGGTAACCCCTTGAGCATTCCAAATGAGACATGTCCAATCGGATGATGCAAGTTGACTTGGTGACTTGGTGACTTGGTGTCTGGCCCATGAGCAACACACACAAAGTTTACTTTTACCATCGTGGGTAAAGTGGAGATCAAACAAGCTCCACCGCACATCATCGTTTTTACTACTTACCGTCAGTGATATCAAACACAAAGCCATTGAAAAAAGAATTTTATCTAGGAAGGAAGATTACTGCATGAATGCAGTAAGAACACTTTTCACATAACATTCATGCAGTATTACTACTTTTGAGAAAGATACAGTTCCAGAGGGTACATATGCAGGGGATATTGACCAACTGATTATTCATTCTGATCATTCATCTCGTGTATTATTCAGTTAGAGTATCTGTCTCAATTTCTCAAGCATCTCTACCTCACAAAATACAGACAGTTATGACAAAGCAAACGAGAATTATACAACACTTCAATAAAATCCTACGAGGAACTAAATTAGAGTTTATAGATATTATGTAATAATTACCCTATTAAAAAAATAAAAAATCATAGCCACGAGAACAATAGTACATTCCATTAAATATTATGAGCCACACGTTGTTCCTAATAGAGTATTGATTTCACCGATTATATTAACCGGTCTTCCATCGAACACAGATGATAATGTTACCTCGCAGAGCTTCTTTAGTTCCCTGGTTTGTCTAAGAGCTGCTTCCTGGTGAAAAATGAGCATATTAATCACAGTACAGATGAACTTTAAGAAATGGTACACTACACAGAAGCAACGAGTCCAACAGAAAACTTGATAGATGCAAGTAACATTTCAACTGCATTGTGCAGTCATAAACTTATGTGACATAGCATACACAAATACAAAAATATACAGCACAAACCCGAGGACCCTAGGCTAAGTTGTGCTCATTTATGTGCAACCTTTCATGAGAAAAATGACAAAGGTACTGATAGTCTACGAACAGTACAAATTAGTAAAAACTCAAAAGGCAGCCTGCCAATGTACCTGAATGTGATGATATAGCCATTTAATCCTTACCAGAATTGCAAGATACACAAAATCATGGCATTATCAAAAAATCGCCAATAAGTAGTTAGTAAGATCTACACGATGTTAGAAAGATTGTCACCAACAATGAGGAATACGGGTATAAAGGTAATGCCTTGATGCATCAGATTAGATGATAAACGGTTTAAAGATTTGTCAGATGGTATAAATCATCGCTTGCCCTAAAAGAAGGAAATGAAGAATCAGAAACCATTATTCACCTGCTTTGGCCATGATGATGACAGCACATTTTGAAGTTCAATACGCCTTAATGACAAGTCACTCAAGCTCTCTTTCAACTTCACCTCATGGTGCCTCCTTTCTTCCAATGTGGTCACCAATCGGTCGAGAAATCTGAAAAGGTGGCCATAGAAACATCAATAAAATGCAAAAAACTATGAATTTATAAATGTCGATAAGAATATGTTAATATGTTCTCAAGGATCCAGCCTGACAAGTTGCAATCTAATACATCTAAAAATACAGCCCTATAACAAATTTAAAACCAGAAATCAAGACAGTGAATTTAGTAAACAAATAGTCACCTTTTGGAGTTCAATATCATGATCAAATCGAGTGTCTTGCGGTTTGTAAGCAATGAAATGGCTGAGGATATCTCAAAGAGCATCAGTTCAATGGCATCTGAATTGTATTGCTGCAGAACATCAGGCGCGACTGCTTGAACTTGATGTTGCAAAGAGGAATTTTCCTCATTTCTCATTTCCATCAGGCGCTGATTTAAAAATGATTTTATCTGTAAAGAGAGAACAGCTCAGAAAGTAAAAAATTGAGGCAGCATAACGTATTCCTAGACGTTAGTAATCCATTTAATCAACGATATAAAATGTTTAAATCTTTTTCCGATTGTAACCAATTATTTATTTTCCCACCCTTGCTGCAACTCATGCAAAGGGCAAGTTTCTACTATAATGTTTTTTTCTTGTAAGGTCGAACATCCTTAAAAACAGTGTCATTTTGCTGCATCTGGATTGCTCAGATCACAGAAAATGGTCTCCCCCCACCCTCATTCTCCCCCTCAGTTTGCCCTCAACTACTGCTCTCTTTCCTAATTTCCTTAACTTTCAGTAACACTCTCAACCTAATATCTATCCCTAATTTTTCTCCAAATGTTTCTCCAGAACCAGCATAATATCATCTAGTAATCCCATCTTACAATATATGCAAGCGTATTTATAATATGGCTATTGATATTTAATAATTTAAATAAGCATTTCCTTGTAAAGATGAAATGATATAACAGTTGGTATTTACTGATTTAGGAAATGCCTTGAGATATATTGCAATCCATCCGTAAGACCAAACTAATAAAAAAAATCAAAGCCAATGTACTAATATAGGTCAAATGCTGTGCATAATTGTAATTATTATTGTTGACGCACGTTGAGTTATTGTACCTCTTTGCTATTTTATTTCTCTTGTTATCCTCTCTATGTAATTTACCCATAGGCTACTCCCCTATATAAGAGAGCCTAGGGCTATGGAATAAACAACTCATTTTCACGTTTTCCAACATGGTATCAGAGCGACGGTCCTAGACCGGAGTTCTCGAAACCCTAAACCTAACACCCCACCCGCCGGCCTCTCTCTCTCTCTCTCTCGAATCGGCGCCGCCTCCTCTCCGATCGCTGCTCGCGCCTGTGCGCGCATCGGCTGTGCGCATATCTCGCGCATCGCCGGCGCTGTGCGCACATCGCCGTCGATCGGCGATCTTCTCTGATCGCCTCTTGCGCCTGCGGGCATCGCCTCGTGTGCGCACTGCTCCTGTGCGACTGTGGCGTGATCCTCCAGTTGCGTATTCAAGTGCACGCGTGATCCTCCAGGTGCGTGCGCGCGTGCTCTTTGCACGTGCCTACGTGCCCTAAGTTCCAAAACCCTAGGGCACACAGCCGGTTCTACATGGGGTTAGTTGCTTGAAGTCTACACACGCAACTAATCCCGTCTATGTCATTGTAGACGAAGATTATTTTCTCTCAGTCGCTCCAGTCTTTCGTTTCCAGTATGTCAGAAAGCAAGGCTGACATCCCATCTATGGGCGCATTTCGTGGTCCAGCGCCCATTGTCAAGATGGATGGCACGAACTATGAACTGTGGGCAATGCAGTTCATGAGTATGATGAAGTCCACGGGCAAGAAGCATATTCTCACAGAGCCCGAGCCTGCAGAGAAGACTGGAGTTCATGCCTCATGGGAGGCAGATGACGCATATGCCAAGGTGTGGCTGTCTGGCACATTGGCTATTGAAATTGCCAATGATATTCTACATCAACCCACAGCCAAAGACATGTGGGATATTCTGGCATCAACATATTCTCAGGCGAAGAATGAGACAAAAATTCTGCAACTACAACATGATATATTCACAATAAAGCAGAATGGTCGCCCGTTACATTCTCTCTACACATCTTTGAGAGGAATGTTTGAGAAGCTTCATAGCTTCATGCCGCTTACCGCCACGCCAGAGCAGCAAAAGACATATAGAAACGCAACGATGGTGGGTGTGTTTCTCGCAGCACTCGACCCAGAGTATGAGGCTGCTCGTTCACAGATTCTGGCGGATTCAACTATTCCTCCCATGGAGGAGGCTTTTCATAGGTTGAGTAGGATCACTGTACCTTCTGCAGCCACTAGCCAGAATCCCTCAGCCATGGCAGCCAACAGGGGCCGTGGCTCTCATTACCAGGGCCGTGGACGTACTCCCCGTGGAAGGGGTGGCCGCACTAGGCCAACATGCTCATATTGTCACAGAGTCGGCCATACTGAAGACACATGCTATTCAAAGCATGGATTTCCTGCATCTGCACGAGCCGCTGAGCAGATAGAGCCTCCTTCTCCTGCTTCTCTGGATCAGCGTTTTGATGATCTGGTTGCCCGCCTTAGGGGCATTATCCCACCATCTGGCCCAGCACCGACGGCAGAGAGTCATACAGATGTTGCTGCTTCTGCTTCTGCGTCTGCCTCTACGAGTACTTCAGGTAGTACACTTGCACTACATAGTAGTAGATCGGATACATTGCCATGGATCATGGACTCAGGCGCTACACATCATCTATGTGGCGACCAGAGTCTACTTTCAGGATATACTCAGATTCCTCCAGGACGAACAGTAGTGATTGCCAATGGCACTCATTCCCCCATCATGGGTCAGGGGGAGATTAGATTGACATCATCCATGCAGCTCAAGAATGTTTTACATGCACCGCATTTTTCTATGAATCTATTGTCAATCAGCCAGATTACGAAGGATCTCAAATGTCGAGCTATTTTTGATTCATCTTCTTTGATTTTTCAGGACATCCGTACGGGCAACGTGATTGGTCATGGCTATGAGCAAGGAGGCCTCTATCGTCTGAACCAGACCCCATTTGCTGGAATCACCTCTTCTCCCGCTGGACAAGTATCTCCTCTCCTGTGGCATCTGCGTCTTGGTCACCTCCCGCTTCAGAAGTTGTGTCGTGTCTTACCTTATATTCTTTCTCACACACCTATCCAGTGTGAGGCGTGTCAGTTGGGAAAACATCACAGGTCATCCTTTCCCAGTGGTCAAGGTCGGAGTAGTAACTCCAAATTTGAGTTGTTTCATGTTGATGTCTGGGGTCCAAGTCGTGTTCCCGATCTTCAGGGACACAGGTATTATATTGTTTTTGTGGATGATTTCTCTAGAGCATCATGGGTATTTTTAATGAAAAATAAGTCTGAAGCTGGAAATATTATTATTCAATTTCTAAATGAGATTCAGAATGTTTTTTCCACAACTGTCAAATTTTTGAGAAGTGACAATGCCTTAGAATTGTGCACCAATAATCTAGCCAACTACTACTCTTCTAAGGGAATTGTTCACCAAACATCCTGTGCCCATACGTCCCAACAGAATGGGGTTGCAGAAAGAAAACACCGTCACCTTCTTGATGTCACAAGGTCTCTTCTCATTCAGAGTCATGTTCCGTATTCCTACTGGGGTGATGCAGTCCTTACTGCATGTTATCTTATAAACCGTATGCCCTCGTCCGTCTTGAATGAACAGATCCCCTTCTCACTTGTTTATCCTAACAAGGATCTATTCACTCTTACCCCTCGTGTGTTTGGGTCAGTTGCATTTGTCCATCAGTTGTCGCCCGGTTATGACAAGCTCTCTCCTAGAGCTGTCAAGTGTGTCTTTGTGGGGTACTCCAGAACTCAAAAGGGGTACAAGTGTTTTGACCCTCTGCGTCGGCGGTATGTGATCAGCGCAGATGTTACATTCTTTGAATCCATCATGTACTTCTCAGAATCTGGGAACATGCAGCCACAATCTATATCCCCTGATATTGTGTTCATGGCACCACCAACATCTCAACCACCACCATCACCACCATCATCACCATCACCACCACCACCATCACCATCACCACCAATGCCATCAATAGTACCTCCATTACCATTCCATTACACCCGGAGGCCGAATCAAGCTCATGGTCCTGACCAGTCAACTAGCTCGCCTATGGTATGTAATGAAAATATTAATGTTGATGAATCTGACGACATTACTCAGCAGGATGTATCACAGGAGCATGCTGATACCACAGAGGACCTAAATGTTCCAATCGCTCTACGCAAGTCAAAGAGAAGCTGTGTCCAGTATCCAGTTTCCGCAGTGGTGTCGTTTGAGAGGCTATCTGGACCTTTCAAGACGTTTGCGTTGGCACTTTCAGCTACAGATATTCTAAGGAATCACCATGAAGCCTTGCAGGATTCTCGATGGAGGCTAGCAATGGAGGAAGAGATGGCGGCACTTCAGTCCAGAGGAACATGGAGCTTGGTTACTATACCTCCAGATGTCAACCCGGTGAGTTGCAAGTGGGTGTTTACAGTGAAACATAATGCAGATGGCTCCATTGACAGGTACAAGGCACGCCTAGTTGCAAGGGGATTCACACAGACATATGGGGTAGATTACCTTGACACGTTCTCCCCGGTGGCTCGTCATTCCACTCTACGGATCCTCTTATCTGTTGCAGTCACTAAAGACTGGCCCCTATATCAACTGGATGTGAAGAATGCCTTTCTTTATGGCGATTTGCAGGAGGAGGTCTACATGCCAACAACCACCAGGTTTTGCTGTTGAGGGGGAGTGTTCCAAGGTTTGCCGATTACATAAGGCTATCTATGGCCTTAAGCAGAGCCCCAGAGCGTGGTTCCAGAAGCTGTCAGACCTCTTTGAGAAACAAGGATACAAACGTTCAAATGCTGATCATTCCTTGTTTGTACAGAAAACGGCAAGAGGTACTGTTGTAATCATGGTTTATGTTGACGATATCTTGATTACAGGTGATGATGACCAGGGCATTAAGCAGGCAAAGGAAAGGCTAGGAACCGAGTTTGTCATCAAGGACCTGGGAGTCCTTAGATTTTCTGGGGCTGGAGTTTGCTAGAAATCCGTATGGACTAGTCATGTCACAGAGGAAGTATGTCACAGATCTACTAAGTGAGACATGTATGCTAGGGTGTCGACCTGCTACGACACCTATGGACCCTAGCATGAAGATGTATGATGATGACACAGAGGAGGTTGACAGGAGAAGATACAGAGAACTGGTAGGGAAACTGCTATATGTTACCATCACTAGGCCAGATATATTATTTGCAGTGAGCCGTGTGAGCCAGTTCATGGAGCAGCCACGCCAGGTGCATATGGATGCAATACACATGATACTTAGATACCTCAAATCTTCTCCAGGTAAAGGTATGCTGTTTAAGAAAGGAAAGGGGATTTCTGTCTATGCATGCGCAGATGCAGACTATGCAGGATGTCCTAAGGATAGAAAGTCCACCTCAGGGTACGCTGTCTATGTCGGAGATGCCCTAGTCTCATGGAGGAGCAAGAAGCAAACTGTGGTAGCTAGATCCAGTGCTGAATCCGAATATAGGGCTATGGCCCAGGCTACTACAGAGATGATGTGGGTGAAAGCAGTGCTGACAGATCTATGCTTAGATATACCACTTCCTATGAACTTGGAGTGTGATAATCAGGCTGCTTTGTTCATTGCTAATAATCCTGCATTTCATGAGCGGACCAAGCATATTGAAGTGGATTGTCACTTCATACGTGATATGATCCAGAAAGGATTAATTACCACATCCCACGTTACTTCAGAGAACCAGACGGCAGACATTTTTACCAAGGCATTATTACGTGGCCCATTTCAGAAGTGTGCTTCCAAGCTGAGCATGATTGACATCTATGCTCCATCTTGAGGGGGAGTGTTGACGCACGTTGAGTTATTGTACCTCTTTGCTATTTTATTTCTCTTGTTATCCTCTCTATGTAATTTACCCATAGGCTACTCCCCTATATAAGAGAGCCTAGGGCTATGGAATAAACAACTCATTTTCACGTTTTCCAACAATTATTTATGAATCTTTCCTTCCAACTACAAGGACCAAAACGTATTTCTGCCACCAATCCACCTACATCCTACAAATTCCTTTTTTCAATCAAATAAAAAAAGACGAATCCACATTTTACTCCACTAATAATCACATCTTCTCAAACAGGAGAATCCTCCAACTCATGACGTACTTGTAAAATCCAACTTTCTTACCAACCCAGCCCAAAGTGTGGAAAAATACTCACTTCCAAGGAGTCGGCTTTATTGGCTGGGATCTTGGTCTACACTGCACTATCAACCACAGAAGACTCAGGTGTTCGTCAAATTATTGATCCAAGAGTGGCAACTCGAGTTCATCAAAGCATTCATCAGACAGCGCTAACATGTAAAAGTCTCCGGCTGCTCCTCACCCCTTCAACCACTATAGCTCAAGGATTAGTGCTCAGGTCCATGACTATGAGAATTGGATATTGGGGATAACCTTTCATGATGCCTCTCCAACACATTGAGTCTAAACCAAATATTGGAACACACTTCAACAATGTATTTGCAAACATAGTTGCTGCTCCGAAATCACATAGCCCTATAAACCTTCCCAAACAACCTTTTGAATTAGCTCTGCACGCATCCTCCCACTTCAACAAGGTGATGCCACCATGCGCCTGCATCAAAATCCTTCTTATAGCATCTGCCTCATAATCCATTTCAGCATCTTGAAAATTATACACAGATGGGAAACATATAACCGAGTTCTTGAGACAAACACACACCCTGCACAGAAGCCTGGAGGCCTACCATTAAGGATCATCTTTACTCTTTTCAATATCAAAGCCCAATGCATGTCTCTTGTCGCAATCTTGAATAACAACACAATCCCTGATATGTTATCTCTATAGACACATCCTCCTCAAAATTGAATGGAACAAAAGTGGATTTTCGATCATTGAGAATGAGTCTAGAATCCATTCTAATATAACTAGCAACTTCACCACCTAGTCTACGACATTGTCATTGAATGAAAAGCGGAGTCACATCATCTCTGAAAGAAGAGATATTGCCATCAATGTATTTTGCCAAAAAAATCATTGCCGATTCATCGACTATGAAGTTTGATGTCAAGCAAGAGAAGAACACTGAAAAAGAAAAGAACACTGAAAAGTAAGACGGAGGCCATCTGATAAACAGATATAGAAGAGCTGATGGCAGGCTCACCGTACCAGCAACAAAATATGATGTAAACTGAATCACGAGCATATAGAGAAGAGACATTCTATTAATGTGAAAATTTGGAAATAGGAACCTTAGAAAAATGACAAAATATTCTCAACACCAATCATAAAGTTCCCGAAATGGTGACAGAGAGGACAATGATTGTTCTGAAGAGGTCATAAAACGCAAAAATCATAGGGGCTGCTCCCGTCTGGTACAGCACCGAGAAATAAATTCCGATTCATTTAATTATTTAAGAGAACTTCCATTTGCAGGCAATAGAGAAACCCCATAAGGAACTAAATATACATAAGGTAAATATAAAATAGATATGTACTGCACAGTTCACGCAAAAATGCTTTATTTGTCAGGAACCTGACTGGTTAAGACTATGCTAAGGTTGCAAAAGTCGATATTTAGTAATCGGATTGGTTATGAACTAACGAATAAGATATTAGGTTGACTAATCAACAACACTTGAGTATTTGTATGTTACGATTAATATATATATTTTTTGTGGAGAAAAAATAATGATTTGTTTATTATGACGGTCATAGGGCTCTCTTGTATTGAGAGAAGAAACCCTAGAGGGCAAAATATATAATAGAGATGTAACGAATAAGAATATACAAAATAACTTTCAATACTCCACCTCAAGGTGGAGCATGGATGTCAATCACACTTGCCTTGGAGTAAAAACCTCTCGAACGCCCCTGGCAAGGGCCTTGGTGAACACATCTTTTGTATGTTCCCCTTAGCTGACGATGGAAGTAAAGATAAAACCCCTCTTTATCATGTCTTGTGTGTAGTGACAATCTACCTCAATGGGTTGGTCCTCTCATGGAAAGAAGCATAGTTGGGAATGAAAAGAGCAACATGATTGTCGCAAAGTAAATACATGGAAATACGGCATCAAATTTCGGCAAAATTCGATCGAATTTCGGTTTTGGTGGGTGGCCGAAATTCGACCGAAATGGCCTATATCAACCGAAATTTGGAGGCTCTAGTACAAAAACTGATCGAAATGACAGAAATTTCGATCGAAATTTCGTTTCTGTCACTCACCGAAATGGTGACCGAAATCGAAATTTAAGGCCTTGCATGAAAGAGGTATGTCAACAGCTAAATCAGTCAGAACGAATATAACCCGCATCATCTCACTACTCTCCTGTGCCATAGCTCTATACTCTAACTCCATACTAGATCTAGCGACCATAGTATGCTTCTTGCTTTTCTATGAGACCAAAGAACTCCCCATCAAAACTGCAAAAAAAACAAATTGCAGGCCGTGATGGTAAGAGAAGTTCCTCTATTAAAGAACAATCATATACGTAGAGAAGACTTCAGATACCTTGTGAATAGCATCCACGTGAGCCTGTCGTGCCTGCTCCATAAACCAGCTGACTTTAGTCACTGCAAAGAAGATACCTGGCCTGGTAATAGTCACGTAGAGGAGCTTCCCAACAAGCTCTGTATACATCCTCTTGTCCATCTCATACGTATTATCATCGTAGAGCTTCATGTTAGGGTCCATGAGAGTAGTGACATGTCTGCAGTCTGCAGTCTGCAATCCATATCTCAAGGAGAGGATATGTAAAACACTTCCTCTATGTCATCTCCAAACTTCGTTGGTTCCTAGCAAACTCAATTGCAAAGAAATATCGTAGTTCTCCAAGGTCCTTGGTGAAAAACTGATGTCCAAAGAATGCCTTAGCCTCATTGATGCCCTGTAAGTAGGGATGCAAACGGATGTATCTATTTTAAAATGGGTACTGATATCGATATCACTTTGATATCTGCAAACATTTGTATCCTTATCCGTATATATGTTTTCACATATATATATATATATATATATATATATAAAGTTGAAGATTTATTGTTAACTTTGTATAATATAATTTTATACATTCTTTCACCATATTCGATATAATTATTAATATAAGCATATTTAGTATATTTAGACCATGTGTATTCCATCCAATACATGCATATTTAAGCTAACTCATACAGTATTCCTAATTTTCTCCTTATGAGATCAATATCTGTTTTACATCTATATTCAATTTTTTAAGGATATGGTAATTAATTGTCCATATCTGCCAATATTGTATTTTAAAATGGATAAGGATATGGTAATACCTATATCCGTAGTTGTATGTCTCTTTGCATCCCTCCATGTAAGTCATCTCCTGTAACAATAATGTCATCAATATAAATATGACATCAAATAATATCTTTCGATGCCCTGCACATAAAGAAAAAGTGACTTGCAGTCGAACTCGTGAGGCTTTGCTTCTTTATCAACTCTGAAAGCCTCTGGAACCATGCTCTCGGACTTTACTTAAGGCCATAAATCATCTTATGAAATCTGCAGACCTTCCGACACTCCCCTTCAGCAGCACATCCAAGTGGATGATGCACATAGACCTCCTCGTGTAGGTCTACATATAAGACTGCATTCGTAACATCAAGTTGCGAAAGTGACTAGTCCCCTACCACTACAACAGAATGGAGGACCCTGAGTGTAGAATGACAAGCTACGGGGAAAAAGGTATCTTGATAGTCCATCCTATATATTTGGGTGAACCCTCAAGCCACAAGTCTAGCCTTGTAGCGATCAACACTACCATATGCTATCTTCTTCAATGTAATAACATATTTACAGCCAACTATAGAAGCCCCTTCAGGGATGGTAACCGAACTCCATGTGACAAGTGACTAGAGTGCATCCATCTCCTCCTCCATCACAAGATGCCAATTATTGTCCCGCATAGTCTCATGATATGTGCGTGGGAGCTCTATGGATGACAGTCCCACCACAAACCTCATAAAATCATCTAAAAGGCACTTCAAATAAACATGGATTGTAAGATGATACATAGCACACATACACCTTTGCTTCCTAAGAGCAATGGGTTGGTGAAGATTCCCCGGATGATCTTTATCCTATAGGCTAGTCGCCTGAGTTGTAGCATGCTCAACCTGTAAAGTCTCCTACTATATAGACAAATCATAACTGCCATCAATAGAAACCAAGTACTCAGAATTTACCTGAGGCATGCTCAATGATGGGGAAGGCATGTGAGCGGGGGATATAGTAGGCAGCATGTGAACATAGTCACTAGGTAAAGTCTAAACCACATGAAAAGGTGTGGAGGAACTACATGAGTAGGTACCACAGGTAGAGGAACTACAGGTGTAGGAGGTGGTGATGGTGGTACAAGAGGATGTGGAATGTGAACCTCCTTACTAGACTCAGATGGAAGCATTCTATCACCCCTACAACAACAACAACAAAGCCTTTTCCCATAATTAAGTATGGTCGGCTACATGGATTTTATGCCTCCATTCAAATCTATTTTGGATCATTCTCGAGCTTAAATCCAAGTAACTAAGATCCCTCGTTTCAACACTTCTTGGGCCTCCCTCATCATCTCTTAACCAACTCAACATTTGAAATCTCGTATCTTCTAATTGGTGCATCAACTAATTTCCTTTGCAAACGGTCAAACCATCTTAAGCAATTTCCTCTCATCCGATCCTCTATCGAAGCTATACCAACTTTTCTTCTAATTGCATCATTCCGAAACTGATCTTTTTGTATATAACCACACATCCACCTTAGCATTTTCATTTATGTTATTGTCAATCTCTTCAAATGTCTATGGATCACAAGCCAACATTCTGATTCATAGAGCATAGCAAGTCTCACGATTGCTTTGTAATACTTTTCTTTAACTTTCAAAGGGATTTTCTTATGATAAAGAATAGTAGAGGCTCCTCTCCATTTTATCTAACATGCATTTGCAGTATGAGTAACATCTCCATCAGATTCTCAATCATGTTGCAAACTAGATCCCAAGTATCTCCATCAGATTCTCAATCGGCAAGGTTGCCCCCTTGCCTCCCTCCTGTTCGTGATTGCGTCGGACGTTTTGGCTCGAATGGTGGCCCGGGTGGTTGACGCGGGCCTATCTAAGGGATTCTCTAAGGGGACCATCTCGGTGCCTCTTATTCAATTCGCGGACGACACGTTGTGCTTTATCGAAGGGGGTGAGTCGGAACTTGCGGCCATGTCGGCGACTTTAGACCTCTTCAGTGAACTATCCGGCTTATGCATAAATGGCAATAAATCGAAGGTCATTGCTTTTGGTGTTTCGGAGGCGCGTGCTTCGGATTTCGCCAACATTTTGGGCTCTGCTTTGGCCAGCCTCCCGCTTGATTACCTGGGCCTTCCGTTGGTGGTTGGGAGGCCTAGATTGAAGGATTGGAGCGCGGTGGTGGAGAAGGTGGAGGCGAGATTGGCTAGCTGGCGCGCTGCTCTTCTTTCCAAAGGAGGAAGACTAGTTCTTCTTCGCTCGGTCCTGACCGCTATTCCTGTTCACTTTTTATCGACCCGTCGGATGCCTGCGGGGATTGGAAGTAGACTGGAATCTTGCTTCAAGAAGTTCCTTTGGGGGAAATCGGGCAGCGGTGGGAGGGGGATTCACCTGGTCGCTTAGGAGGAGGTGTTGAGGGAGAAGTCGGCGGGAGGTTTGGGGGTAAGGAGTCTAAGATTGATCAACGATGCCTTCTTCCTTAAATGGGCAACCAGGGTCTGGGGAAGTGATGGTAGCTTCTTCATTACCATCTTGAGGGTTCTTCACGGGCGGGCGTGGCCTGGTGTGGGAGCTTCGGAGGACGTGGGCAGGAGTTCTCCATTTTGGCGTGGTATTCAGGTGGCTTTCGTTAAATATAGATCGTCTTTCAAACCTGTGCTCGGTGACGGCCGCGTTTTCTCCTTCTGGAATGATTGCTGGTTGGGAGGGGAGCCACTTTCTTCTCGCTTCCCTCGTCTTTTCGATTTGGCGGAAAATAAGGAAGCCTCCGTCGCTTCCTGCTAGGTGGACGATTCTTGGTCTCCTCGCTTTCTGGGCTCCTTCTCCGATCAGAGGTTCGATGATTTTCTGGCTTTGATGAATGCTCTTGCTCAGGCGGGATCTGCCTCTGCTGGCTTGGATCACTGGGTTTGGAGGGACAGTCCCTTCTCAACTCGGAAGGCTTACAGGTCTTTGATACGTTCTCCGCCTCCTAGTTCGAACTCTTTGGTGCGTGATTGTGGCTTCTTCTGGGGCCTGGGCTTACCTTTACGTATCATCTTCTTCCTTTGGCTCTTGCGTAGAAGGAGGCTCATGACGCGCGATCGTTGTTCCAGGTTGATCCCCTCGGTCTCTAACACTTGCGACCTGTGCCTTTCTAATGTGGAAACTCTGGACCATCTGCTCTTTCTTTGCCCCATGGTCCGGGAAATGTGGGACGACCCCTTTGTGAATTGGATGCTCGCTCGTGATGTGGAGTCCTTCTGCGACTCCCTCTTCTCTAACAGGCGATTGGAGAGAAGGCGTTTTCTTGCTCCGGTGGCTTGCTTGTGGTCGTTATGGCGTGCTCGCAACGAGGCCCTCTTCTTCGAGCAGCGGTTTTACCTGGAGAATGTCTTTTGCCGTGCTAGGGCTTTGGTGGCTGATTGGTGCCTTGTGTGATTTGCATGTTTTCTCCTTCTGTTTAGGTGATGGTTGCCAACCTCGGGAGGCTACTTGCCTCCTTCGCGGGGGGGCTTTGTTTTTTCAATTTCTTCTTTTGTAACGCCAACTTTCTCTCTTAATAAATTGGGGTGAGCACCATCGAGTGTATCCCCCTCTTCTTGGCTTCAAAAAAAAAGTATCTAAAAGAATTCTTCTTCGAAATGGTATCGTCTCGAAACTTCACCGCTAGTCCTTCGTCGTTTTTCCATCAAATGTGCACTCCATATATTCAATCTTACCCCTACTTGTACGAAAGCTTTAAGCATATCTCCAAACCTCCAGCTTCTCATTTACTCTATCTTTTGTCTCATCAATCAATACAATATCATCAACGAACAACATACACCAAGGTATCTAATCATGAATGTGACTAGTCAACTCGTACATAATCAAAGTAAAAAGGAATGGACTCAAAGTTGAACCTTGATGTAGTTCGATGCTGATTATAAAATAATTAGTCTTCCCAGATCGGATCCTGACGCATGATGAAGCCCCATCATACATATCCTTTATAAGGTTAATGTATAGGACAAGTACTTGTCTCTTCCCCAAAACTCTCCACAATATCTCCCTTGGCACTAAATCATTCCTTCTCCAAATCAATAAAAACATATAAAGATTTTTCTTTTTAGCTCTATATATCTCCATTGTTCTCCTCAATAAGTGGATAGTTTAACGACCTAGCATGAATTCGAATTGGTTTTCAGTTACTTTAGAAACTTGCCTCAACCTTCTTTTGATCACACATTCTCAAATTTTCATAGTGTGACTCATCAGTTTCATACTTCTATAATTCAAACAATTTTGAATGTCTACTTTACTCTTATAAAGAGGCACCACAATGCTTCTCCTCCATTCTTCAGGCATTTTCTTGCTTCGTCAAATAACATTGAATAAATTTGTGAGCCAAGTAAAGCTCCGTTCACCTTTAACTCTTCAAACTTCTATAGAAATATCATCAGGTCATATACCTTTCCCAGGTTTCATAACCTTTAAAGCCTCCTCTACTTCCTTTCATTGTATCCACCTATAGCTTATACGATTCAAGTAGCATTCACTACCAGAAAGATCTCCCGAAGTAATTTTTTTATTCCCATCCCTAATGAAAAGCTTTTGAAAATACTACTTCCATCTAGTCTTTATATCCTTTTAAGTAACAAACACACATCCTTCCTCATCCTTGATGCATCTCACTTGAGAAAGATCTTTGATCGTTCTTTCTCTTGCTCTAGCCAATTTGAATATATCCTTCTAGCCCTCATTCGAGTCAAGTTTTTGTACAAAACTTCATAATGTTTCGACTTGGCTTCACTTACAGCCTTCTTTGCTTCCTCCTTCGTTATTTTATAATTATCCATAGCTTTAAAGCAAACTTTTTTATTTTAAGCTTCCCTTCCACTCCTTCACTCTGCCATCAAGCCTCCTTTTGGCATGGAACTCCTCCCTTAAACTCTCCTAGCATCTCTTTGAAACCTTCGGATATAAGATGCTACCATCTCACACATCTCGTTTGCACTTCCGTTACAATCCAAAGATAAATCTTCTAAAGCTTTCGCCTTGAAGGTTGATTGCTTCAGTTGAAGATTCTTCCATTTAGTTCTAATTGTCTTTGGAACCATCCTCCTCTTTGCCAATCATTTTATTTGTATATCCGAGACTAGCAAATGATGATAAGATGTCAAACTCTCTCCTGAGATTACTCTGCATTCTCTGCAATGCAAACGATCTCTTCTCCTCTTCGTAAATTAATCGATATATGTTTTAATTCAAGTAATTAAATGCTCCTCCCTCTTCTTAAAGAGAGTATTTGCTATGAAAAGGTTGCAAGCCGTTACAAAATCTGTTAAAAAATATAATACGGAAGCGAATATCAGAGAAAATAATATAGAACTTGGAAGAATGCATGATTTTAACGTGGAACCCTACTCCCTAAGGAGCGGGATGAAACCACGGGAGAACGCCTCAAAGGGCCGATATGTCGATTAACTTTCTCACTGGATACGCCGGGTCTGGGGTTTCTTATATAGCCTCCGCAGACCCTCCATGTCCCACCACTGGTAGAGTGGGACTGAACTCTGGATGTGGTAAATGGATCCTTCAAAAATCCGTTTACCCATCTACATAGGCACGACACATACTCCAACACTCCCCCTCAAGCTGGAGCATGCAATGCCCAGCTTGTACAAACAGAAAGAAATCTCAACTCACGTTACATGACACTGCGGACAATATCAACTCAATTCTCACAACTGTCGGTTGCTGTCGAGGATGTTGCTTCTTATGTTGTGCAAGTGAGGAGGAACGAACGGGCTGGAGTACGAGTCAAATTGAATCTCCTTGTCAGAGAATATGTGCTCTATATTGTGTATGTCAGAGTCATTGCAACTGGACGAGTCTCCATTTGAAGAACTCTGGCATGCCACATGTGGAAAACTGCTCCATCTCTGGAAAGGCCGAATAAAGAGTGTCACTAACTATCCATATGTAGATCTCCGAAGATAGGTCTCTCTCATAGGGACCTCAAAATGGATTCTCTTTCATAGGAACCTCGGAAGGATCTCGTACTGGAGTTCATGATCACTGGAGAACGGACTCTGAAAAGTCTCCTCGTTGGAGAATGGGTTTCTCCCATACTAGCACAGAGAATGGGATCTCTACGTTGAAGTCCCTATGAAACTATATGAAAACCCTACCCCACATGGCATAGGGAATGGGATCTCTACTCTAGAGTCCTTATGGAACACATGAAAACTCTAACCAAAACAAAAGATGGGGACCACAAACTAATGAGCGCATACACGTGTGAATCAACCTAAAGACTCGGAATCTAAACATCGAGTCTGAAAAAACATTTGTAGAGTCTGAACAATCTGGTTGGCCTGGGAAAAATATGAATCTAACATGGAATCTGATGAATCTGAATCATGATTAAAAAACTCTAAACTATACTCCCCTTTCTCCCAAAATGGTTGGAAAACAATGGTGTCGACCAAGTTGGGAGAAGACAAATCAAGATGAGGAGAAACAAAAAGCAATAAGTCGTTCATATTTTTTTCGACTTTTCTACATTTTTTTGAAACAAACAAGCTGTTCGTTCAATTTTTTTACGGATTTTCTTTTTTTTTTATTTTCTTCTTCTTCCTTTTTTTCAAATCATCATCACCATTTTTTTATATAATGAGGAAGCGAATATCAGAGATAAAAAAATAAACATTGGAACATCAAGATTTTAACGTGGAACCTTACTCCCTAAGGAGAGGAATGAAACCACAAGAGAACGCCTAAAAGAATTGATAGTCTATTGCTTTTCTCACTGGATACAGAGGGTGAGGAGCTTTTTATATAACCATCTATGAGTCTTCGCATCTCATGACTAGTAGATGTGGGACTAAACAACTAGATGTGGTAAATGGATCTTGAAAGGATCTATTTACCCACCTTACATGATAATGACGCATACTCTAACACTTCCCTTCAAGATAGAGCATGCAATGCTCAGCTTGGACAAATACAAAGAAATCTCAACTCACGCTACATGATACTACATACAATATCAACTCAACATGTACAATTGTCGGTTGTTGTCAAGGATGTAGCTTCTCATGCCGTGCAGGTGAGGAGGACGAACGAGCTGGAGTGTGAGTCAAACTGAATCTCCTCGCCGGATAGCATGTGCTCTATACTGCGCCTGTCAAAGTCACTACAACCAGATGAGTCTCCACTTTGAGAACTCTGGCTTGCCACAACATGTGGGCAACTGCTCCATTTCTGAAAGGGTCGAATAAAGAACGTTGCTAATTATCCATACATAGATTTCTGAAGATGGGTCTCTCATAGAGACCTCAAAATGGGTTCTCTCTCATAAGAACCTCGGAAGGATCTCGTACTGGAGTTCACGATCACTGGAGAATGGAGTCAAAAAAGTCTCCTCGTCGAAGAACTGGGTCTCTCCCATACTGGCTTGAAGAATGCAATAATGGTTAGAGAAAATCTTATCGCTTTGAGGAGTAAGAAGCAGACTGTAGTCTTCATATCCAGTACAGATGTAGAATGTAGGGCGATGGCTCGGGCTACCTGTGAGATTATTTGGTTACTGACCTTTCTATAGGAACTTGGTATTGTTGTCACCACTCATGTTCATCTATATTGTGCCAACAAATCCACTAATACATTGCTACGAATCATGTGTTTCATGAGCGGACCAAGCACATAAAGATTGATTATCACTTTGTTTGTGATGTCGTACGAGGGAATATTACTATTCAACACATCACGATGGATCTTCAGCTTGCATATGTATTAAGGAAGACCTTAACAAAGAAGCACCTCTCATAAATAACTTTCAAGTTGGGCATGATCGATAGATATGCTCCAACTTGAGGGGGTGTTAGAGATGTGTTTATATTTATCTTATTTCACTATAACCCCTCTGGAGGTATTTATGTATTTTCCCGGTTATGAGCACTCTAGGGTTTCATCATATACAAACTATAAAGACCCCTATACCTCTTGAATATAACAAGTTATTGTGTTCTTTTATCTTTTCCACAGTGGTTATGGTGAATCAAGTGGATTACTTGGGGGGATTACATGGAGCTACATATTGGTATGTGAAGCTAGTGGACATGTCGGGAACTTAGTTACGATGCATTGTACCCAAATGAATGCCTACGGAGGCACCTGAACCCTAAGGTTTTCTTAGTGCCTTACAGTCATAGTGTGAAGTCCCACGTGGACCAAGACCATAAACTATCCACGGAGCTTAGGTTGTTCAAGGTTAATAATAATGAACAGAGTATTGTCTTCTTTGGGATAAGAGGACGATTTACCCAGTTGTTTTCTTTAGCACACTTTCTCATCACCTTACTTGTAGTTTGGTAATGTACCGGGCAACCTTTCTCATAACATACCTTTGCGTTGGATCCGCGGGTTCTCAAGAGAAGCTACAGCAGTGAGCCACTCTTACTTGGAGGTTTCTTTTTGTGCAGCTACATGATTCGTTTGTAGTACAGTATTGTAGCTAGCTTACTGCTTTTACTTTCACTTGTAGCCTTGTAGTTTGAGAGACATCGAATGTACCAACCCTTTTAAAGCATACATTTTTGAGGATGTGGATTGAAATTATATGTGGATATTATGTTGATGAATGGATGTGAAATGGAAAGAAATTTTAAATTCTGATGTTTTGTGTCATTTTCTCATGATTATTATATGATTGTGTGTTTCGAACATCAAATTAAATTTCGATTTCGAAAGGTCATGGGTATGGAAACTCCTATATATGTCGATTTACTGGATTTCGATCGAAATTTCGGTGATCTTTCGACATATCGACACATTTCGTTGAAATTCATGAATTTCAGTAGAAAATTTCTTGGATTTCGAGCGAAATTTGGTGATATTTCGACATGTCGACCCATTTCAGTTGAAATTCATGGATACAGGGTATGGTGCGACAGAAGGGTACATACATCGCTTATTCAACTTGGGGAGCTTTCTCCCCTTTGAGTTTAAGCAATGGAGATGAAAAAACTCTATAGATTCTATATATTTGATATACCTTGTTCCTTTCATTCGTTTGTTATTTATCTTCGTAAATAGATGCATCTTTATTGTAAGTATATAATTAATTATGTAATTCATTCGAACTTTGTCTGTGACAGTTATTTCTATGACCAAAATATTGTTTAATTAATCATTATCTACATTTTAGAATAAAAAAAGACCGTCTACTTTTATGAATAAAAGGCGTCTTCTAAGTGTTGTTAACTTAGTTATTTTAATTTCCATTTCCAGTATCTATCAGTCAGCACAATAATATGTCTGATATGACCGATATGGTGTGATATAAGGCGCACAGATAGATGTGTGTGATATAAGTGTGCATTTGTAAGTTGTTGTTTTAAGATCTTGCATTGGATGATATTAATTTTCAGTATGTATAAGTCAAGAATCAACATTAACATCGATTTGACCGATATGACCGATATGTGTGATTAAGGGGCATATATAAGCAATATGTGTGATATAAGTGTGTATTTGTAAGCTATTTATTGTTGTAATAACTCGGAAGATCTTAATTTGCAAAAAAATGATCGAAAAATGACTTTTTTGAGTCATTTTCAACATTTCCACCTAAACGGTCGAAATTTCAAGGTACCGAAAAAAAATCGAAATCGAGATTTCGAACTTTGGTTTCGAATGTGGAAATGTGTATGCATGGAATCAGTCTGTTGAGTATCGGATCCTCAGGGTCGTCACACAGTTGGTCGATCTCTATCGAATTATATCTTTTGGAATTAGACTGTGTCGAACATTGTAATCGAGTTTGCAGGTTTAGAAGGCATATGATTCAAAAAAGGATGAGGAGGTTTGTATACATCTTTCTCAGACGAGTATGAGCTTAGCGTCCTAGATCATGCGAGCATAAAGAAGCTCATAGACTCAAAGAGGTATCAACACTCGCATGATACCTTCTATGAATAGGATCATAAGTCATAACATCGATATCCCATTTGAGTTCTCGAATCTATAAATATACATACAGTTTACAGCTCTTGGGGACAGTTTGTCTAAACATGAATACATTATGAACAAAGGCTATATAGCCAGAACACGTTCTGAATAAATATTTCTCACAGAATAAAACCAGAAATTGTACAAGATAATTAATCATTGATGACGACAAGCTATTGATTAAGTAATATGTTGTAAGAGCACATCTCCAGAATATGTAGTGGGTACATATCATGGAGAAGAATAGTGTGAGTGACATCCAAATTGTGATGAGTTTTCCTCTCAGTGACCCCGTTCTAGTGAGAGGTATAAGGACATGATGTTTTATGTATCATTCCAAACAACCTAAAAAATCATTGAAGGATAATTCGTACAATTCAAGAGCATTATCAATCCCAATATATTTAACATGAGTAAAGGATACATTTTTTATTTCTAATATAAAGGTTTTCATAACATATCCAACTTCAGATTTATTCTTTAAAGAATCCAGAAACATGAGAATAGTCATCCAGCTAAAAGAAAAATAGGTGCCTTTGATATCACAGACACGACTTGGACCCGAAACATTGAAATGTGTTAGAGTATCTGGTTGTGCACTAATTGAGTTGTAGGAGGTATCCATTTACCTCATCCATGTGTTTAGTCCCACATCTACGAGTGGTGGGACTTGGAGGCTTTGTGGAGGCTATATAAGGAGCCCGAGACCTCATGTATCCATTGATAAAAAGCAATGAAGCATATGACCCTTTGAGGTCTTCTCCCGTGGTGTCATCCCGTTCCTTAGGGAGTAGGGTTCCACGTAGAATCTCGTATTCTATTTCAAGTTTTATTTCTTTATTTCCAATACGCTTCCGCATTCCTATTTTCTAACATGGTATCAGAGCGGGTTTGATTTTTGCGGATTCATTCTTGAAGATTCAATTTTATATTCAAGATTCGATTCATTGCTTGTTCGTGAAGATTTTTCTTTGGAGATCATGTTTAAGTTCAGAGATTACATTCTAGGGTTTTTGGAACCCTAACTTTACAAGGTCTTGATGTTCTCATTCTGAAAATTCCTGAAGATTTATTTATTAATTCTACACGGAGTGCTCTATTCCTACGCAAATCCAGCGCACATCCTCTTCCAGATCTAACTCTGGATGTGGCATGCGCAGATTCACCTTTGAATCGCCTCAGGTATCGACGATAGTGCACAGGCCCAGGCGGCGGCTCCCCAAGCCCCTCTTCCTGGGTTCGCACCCACCACGCGGCGGAGTCCAGCAACTCTGATGGCGAGTACCTCCAGCGCATACTCCAATCGGCATTGCGGCTATGTCCCTTTCCAGCAGCATCTCAGAGGTTGTGATCCTCTACAGCAGCTATGGCTCTAACTCCAATAGCTGGCGGCAGGAGAAAATTTCCTAAGAGACGTAGTTGGAAAACAATATTCTCCAACTAAGCCGAAAAAAAATTTTCTTCGAATAGTGTCCGCATATCGCAGTTATTCTATGCGCTATAGTAAGACGCATTTATTCTATGCGCTTTAGGTTAGCGCAGACTTTCTGTGCGCCTGCTACCTATAGCGCAAGGAATAGCTGCGTTATAGTCTGCTACTTGGCCAAAAAAATAAAGTGAAGCAGAAGCTTGGACAGAACAAAACCACAACATTGAGAATTGTATTCACTATACTTCTTCATGCATAAGATATGTACAAAATTTGAAGATTGTTTGAATAGACGTCCATAAATAGTCTTCATTGCATCCGAAATGAGTACATGAGGAGTACAATACAAAAAAGTAAGACTACATTGTCAAATTTTGTTTACATTACATATTTATCTCTTCCTCCTCCTTTGGTATGCAGTCCTTCCAAATCTGAGATCAATCCCTTGCAGCTGAGAACTTCCAGTGCCTTCTTCCTCTTCGAAGGTGGGCGCAGGTGGCGGTGTCAATGCAGCATACGCATGTTGAGCTTCTTCACCTCTAATGTTCCTTGCAGGAGCTTGTGGAGTTGACATCTCGCCGGTTTGAGGTTCAACAGTCGGTGTGACAAACTGTGTCTCTAAAACAAAGTCAGGAACGTCATCCATATCCTGGTATCCCTCCTCCAAGTTGACGCCATGTGCAAAATCTTGTTGTTGTTGTTGTGCCCTAGCCCGACCTCGTCCATGACCATGTTGTTGTGCCCTAGCCCGGAGTCAAATTCCTAAGTACTACCTGGGAATTACTTAAATACCCAGGTTCTACAAAATGTTTTTTTTATTCAAAAACTACAGAGGTGTCGCATGTTGAACATGCGACACATCTAAAGTTTTTTTTTACTCAAGAACTACATATATATCGCATCTTAAATATGCGATACAGATAACGCATATTCAATATGCGATATATTTCCAGGAAATTTCCCTCGAAAATGACTGGTCTCGACCAATGGTCTGATAGCCCATAGAGTACAGATAACGCATGTTGAATATGCGACATCTTTCCAGGGAATTTCCCTCAGAAATGTACCAGACCATTGAGAGTACAGATAACGCATATTGAATATGCGACATCTTTCCAGGGAATTTCCCTCGAAAAGGAGTGGTCTCGACCAATGGTCTGATAGCCCATAGAGAGCACAGATAACGCATTTTGAATATGCGACATCTTTCCAGGGAATTTCCCTCGAAAATGACTGGCCAGGTCTGGGCCATGGAATTTCATGTTTCTAATGTAAATAGACATCGCATTCACGCATTCAAAGATGTATAGACAATTACCAAAGCAGGCTATGGACACCGACATTCACAACACAGATAAATAGTGTGATCCAGAAAGACATTCCAAACATTTAATATAAATAGACTTGTTCACGAATATACATTACATTTTTGCGTCATATTAAAAACTACAATGATTATAAGTCAACGCTTTTTCCTCCACTGGTATCTAATCGTAGAATCAGGAGGATGGAACGGTAACAGGCAGTTCGCCTCGTCTATCATATGGATTTGAGAGGGCCCTGGGACATCTTCCTCGAAGGTTGGCATCGGCGGCGGCGTTAGTGTGCAGTAAGTTGGTTGTGTCTGGCTGGCGTCCAATCCATGCCTCAACGATGCCTGAGGCGTTGGCAAGTCGTCTCGTGGTCACTCGGTGGCAGGTGTGAAGAAGTCTATTTGCGCAAGGTTCTCATCTTCTGCAGCGGCTTCTTCATAGTCCATGGCTTCCGCCACTTGTTCACGCGCCCTACCCCGACCTCTTCCTCTTCCCCGTCCTCTTGCCCTTCCTCGCCTTGCCTCCTCCCTAGCCACATCAGCACGCTCGTCATGTAACGTGACCGCATCTGCAAATTGTAACGACAGCCACTCCGTCATTTCCGCATTCGCTTGTGCCGCAATCTCATGGCATTCCTCGTGTCCAATGTCGTACACACGGCTCCACTTGGCGAGCTGCATCCAAGGAAAAAACTTAGAGGTAAATTTGTAGCAGTTTTCTTAATTAATTCACCACAAACTTCTAGTTGGAGCACTTACGTTGCTTGCCAGAGTTGCACCTAAACGTCCGACAAATCTTCGAGTTATGGTCCGATACCATTGCTCGTATGCGGGCGATACCAAACACAACCATTCGATCTCTGCGTACAAAAAACCGACCATATGAAGTTGGTGGATTCCTTGACAATGAAGTCATAATGTGACAGAATGTGGAACTTCTTCACAGCGTAAACCAAATCCTCCCTACATTTGAACGTCCTACCCTTGCGGATTTCGTCAGCGAGACCATCAAGTCTAGACTTCCGTCGAATGTCGTCTTCATATGTTGAACGAGTATTTGACCCTCTAACCCCAAAAAAGGGTATACGGGGTGTAATAGTATGCGTGCTTTGTTCATCAGCTTGGATCTCCTCGTCCAGCAGATCATCTTCGACATATTCGCTACCTTCTTCCAGGTCATCATCGGTCCCCCAAGGGATGAAATCCTGATCCATCCGGTTCACCTCTCGCAACAACGGCTCACTCAACCCCAAATCCTGATCCGTGCTTGGCTGCGTTACAGGCGTATCAGTATCAAAGTAGGCATGTTTGGGACATTTCTTGGTTGCGTGCTGCGGACAACTGCTGCTTGTATGCTCGGGACTCCAGACGGTCCCTTGTTAGTCATAACAGTGGGGACTTCGCTCACAGATACATCTTCAACATAAATGTCGGTAGGCATTGATTTCCCAATGGTCCGAGCGTACACAATAACTGCCTGCACATCATCATCATCGACAATAGATGAAAATGATGGTTCCTCCCCTGGGCCTCGAGGGATGCGATGTAATAATCGGATTTTTTGACTGTCAACATCCAGGTTGAACTTACAGTAAACCAAGTTCAACATCTCATTGAACGTCATATTAGGCGTCAACACAAACCCCCTTACGTTGGTTGACGATCCGCACATGAGTGTACCACTCAAATGACACATACAATACAACTGATCCATTCTAACCTACAACGTGACACAACGTACAAGCAAACGTCATACCTTCGAGAAATGAAAATAATATGCATATGATACAAACAATAACTAAAGAAAATATTTTACCAAGTCCAATTGTTCGCAACAACGGATTAGCCCTGTTGAGACGCGGGGGCGGCTAGGATGGTGCCAATCAGTGAAACTACGGAAAAGGAGTGTTCCGCGGGGCAAGGAGTGACCAAAATGGGCGTTTTTGAGAGAGGAGGAGATCACAAGACGTGGGTGGCGAAGTGGGCGTCGGGGGCGGCACGGGTGCAGGAGAACAAAAGGGTCTGGGAAATGGAAAGGCCGCTGGGCGCGGGCCTTATTTAGGCTCAATATCGCATTTTGAATATGCGTTATCTGTATCGCATATTTAAGATGTGATATATATGTAGTTCTTGAGTAAAAAAAACTTTAGATGTGTCGCATGTTCAACATGCGACACCTCTGTAGTTTTTGAATTAAAAAAACATTTCGTAGAACCTGGGTATTTAAGTAATTCCCAGGTACTACTTAGGAATTTAACTCCCCTAGCCCGACCTCTTCCTCTTCCACATCCTCTTCCTCAATCTTGGATGTCCTCCTGTTGTGTGTACTCCTCGTTCAAGATCATAGCATCTATAAATTGAGTTGCTAATGAACGCTCCATCTCGGACTTGGTCTCTTGTGCTATGTCTCTATACTGGTAGTGGCCAGGATCTCTTCCTCCTAAATCCATAACAAGATCCCATCTTTGCATCTGAAAATTTGAAATAAATGTGAATTTACATAATAACAAGTTAGCGAAATATATTTGGATTATGTATACTTACATTGTAGGCGAGGATTGCACCTAATCTCCCCACGTATCTTCTGGTGATGCGGAGATACCAATCCATGTAATCCGGAGTTGTGCTAACCCCAATGGATTGGTCTATGTGGAGAACTCTATCGTGTCGAGACATCCAAGCATTGATGTGGCCAACATGCTTCTCTCTCCAATCTACATCCACCTTACCCCGCAGATCGATCGCATGTAACACCTCATCAGTGTCGCAGGGAGCTGGAATACTCTGGCATCCACCGAATTGGTGTATGACACGGTCGGAAAAGTAGTATTCGACCACGTGGAAGTAAATAAGAGGTATACGTGACGTCCAAACATGCTGACCATCGAGGCAGTAATGTGAAAGACCTTCCAAGATGTCGCTCCCATACGGCATCCACAAAACATGCACATACCAGAATTACATTACTCCATGGATAATTGAAAACAATAAATTTTCCAAAAAATTTATACCTGCTCTGGCGATTGCATATCAAATGCATCACGATATCGGCGAACAATGTGTGTTGAAGTCCGACCTCCACCGAACACCTAATGGTCGCCCGTGCCATTGGGGCCTCAATCTAATGACAGGGGCTATATGGGGAAAGTGCTCCCACGCCCAAAGCTGTAAAAGGATAACAGAACCCCCTATCTCCTCAGTTCTCATGTCTGCAGCGTAACAAAGATGCATGTACAAATAATCCAACGTGGCAGATCCCCAGCTGAAAGTACCACTGAAAGTACCAGTAACATCAAGATCAGATAAAAGCGGTAAAGTTATAATAGATATCAACGATCCGCCGTTGTCCGTAAATAAGACACCACCAAGGAGCTGCAGGATGTACACCCTGGCATGACGTATCAATGTCACCTCATCTGCATGGTCAGGCACATGTGCAAATGACTGATACATCCAACTTGCTAGCACCCTCGAGCCTTGGATCTCGTTCTCCAATGGGCGAACACCAAGTAACTGTTCGCAAACATCAGCCCATTTCCCTACAGTCGATGTGGCACCGGTCACTGCCATGCCATCTACTCTCAATCCCATCAACACAGCTACATCCTGAAGAGTAATCGTCATCTCCCCGTTGGCCATATGAAATGTATGTGTTTCCGGCCTCCATCGCTCCACCAAGGCAGTGATAAGATGCCAGTCCAGGGCTATGAACTCCAACTCAGTAACTCCTCCAAAACCTGCCTGCACAACAAATGGCCGAATCCGCTCATCCAGTGGTATATGTCGTACTTGCTTCTCCCTTCGCCGACATCGTAGCCATGATGAAACCTGCATACTAATTATGATATGAGGTGAAACGAACGTAATAACTTTTTTTGAGATAAATAGAAATTCGTAACTTACATCGCCCTCCCAAACTCGGCGTGAGCGATGTCGGTGTTATAGTGTCAGTACAAAAGCGTCAATCGGGCCTGGATCCATCTACAACACACAAAGATATCACAAATATGTTAGAATTTAAACATGAAAAGATATCACAAATAGAAGAAGCATTTAACATAACAAATTTTTTAAGAGTAACATATAAAACTTACTATGGCCATTACATTTTCTCTTATTATGCCCTTCCTCACCACATCTTCCACATCTATTTTTGTTTCGATTTGCTGTAGGTCCTGTAGTTGATGAAGATGCTCCTGAATTTTTCTTTGGACACGTGCGCTTACTATGTCGCAAAGTCCCACATAAACCACATGTATTTTTTTGCATTGCTACTCTAATATCCATCTCATTATGGATTCTCGTGGACTTAGATCTCCCTTTACTCCGCTTTAACTTTTTGTCGGATCTCAATTCAGGATACGACATAGGCACCCATGTATCCCTATCTCCCAAGGGGAAAAATTTTCCTTGGTAAACCTTTAACTGGTGCTCCCAAGTGTACCACTCACCTATGTAAAAGTCCACTGCAGAACGTCTTTGCGACATAACAGCCATTGCATGCGAACAAGGAATCTGATAGGTTTGCCATTTCTGGCATGTGCATGTGCCTTTGCTTATCAAAACCGTATATTTTTTACGGCCTCTCATGTCGTACTGTGTACACCTAGCACCTGTAACAACCTCAAAGAGTAAATCAGGAGCACATTGTATTTGGGTGACCTTGTGCCCATTTGCAAACGAACTCCATGCTTGTAGTTTTTCAGCAGCCCATGCGGTGTATTTCTTCCCATTATCAATGGCGGCGGCAGCTTCATCTCTGCGTTTATTGAAATACAAAATGCAATTGTAGAGTGTTTTTTCAATAAGTGCTGAAATGGGCAAACAACGTGCGTCCTTCAGTACAGCATTGTAACTCTCACTGAGATTGGTGGTTGATTGACCAAATCTAAAACCACCATCGTAAGCCAAAGTCCACTGCTCTTTTGGACAATCATGAGTTTCAAACCATCTACTTGCGTCTCTATTACATTCTCTCAATTTTCTTATGAGTATGCAAATTTCTTAGAGGATGTCTGTAAGGCAGCTGCAGTCACAATATTTTTCATGGACCTATTCTTAAATACAGTGTTGAAATTGCTAGCCACATGTCGCGAACAAAAACGCCAATGTGCAAATGGTGGCAGTAAGTCAACATCAACATCATTCATTGCGGACTTTATACCTGGATGACGATCTGAAATAATGCAAATGGGACCTGGATGCATCCCAATAACCTTGATACGCAATAGCGAAAGAAACCACTTCCAACTTGGCGCAGATTCCTTGTCCACAATGGCAAAGGCAAGTGGGACAATATGGTTATCACCATCAATCCCACATGCAATCAGTAATTTTTGTGTATATTTTCCGTACAAGTGTGTATCGTCTATGCTGATCAGTGGCCTGCAATACTTGAACGCTTCAATACATGGACCGAACGCCCAAAAACATTGCTAAAATCTACGACAATGTGGCCTCCTTGGATCAGGATGCACCGTATGCGTAACAACAATTTCTGTCCCTGGAATGGCAGCCTTCAAAGCATGTAAGAGATGTGGCATTTCCGAATAAGATTTCTTCCATTCACCATAAATGATTGCAATCGCCTTTCGTCTCGCATCCCACACCCTTTTCTTTGTAACCAAGTACTTGTACACCTTGTAGATATGGGTCCTCAGAGTTGAAACTGAAACAATTGGGCTATCCTTCACAAAGTCAAGAACTTCTCGTGCCATGAAATTACAGTCAAGTTGGGGATGATCTTGACCTATGGATGGATTGATGCATGAATGTGGATCGCCAAGATTGGATATTACCCACATCCCATCTAATCTACGGTAATGACCACGTAAAAACCACTTGCATCCATTGGAATCCATCATGCACGAGATGGACCAAACCAATGTGGTGGATTCCTTAATAGTGAAGTTGTAATGGGAGAAAATGTGGTACCTTTTCACACAAAAAACAAGGACATCTTTCGTTTTGAAAGTGCGACCCTTTCGTAGTTCATCAGTAATGCTGTCAATGGCACTTTCCTTTCGAAAATTATCTTCGAAATTTGCGAGGCTGTCACCGCCTAAAACATTGAAGAAGGGTACTGAAGAGGCAATTTGGGAACCATTTGTTACATCATGCCCGACATCTTCAACTTCATCGGTTTCATTCTCTATCTCATCATCAGTGACCTCTGGAGGACAGTCATTCAGAACGCGATCCACTTCCCTCATCAAAGCCTCGCCAATAAATGTACTCTCATCATTGTGTGCCAGAATAGGTGCCTCGTCGTTAGATAGATCTGCAAATGTGGGCGCACTGTGATGTTCAAAGGCGCGCTGCTCGGTTCCGAATTCAATCAAAGATGCATTTACTACCATCTCTACGAGAGACGACTTTGCATATGTCTGAGCGTAAAGGAAAACATAGTCTACATCATCATCATTTGTAATGGACGTCATCACTGAACCATTTCCAATGTGCTGCGATATCTTCACGTTGTAAGTGCTCCTATCCAACGAAAATTTCTTACAAACCAAATCCAACAACTCTTCATACGACATGGATTTTCTCAATCGCAGACCTCGCTTGACAGTACAATTAGAGCCTTCATTATGTCTCTTCAACTCAAACACGCAAAATATGGAATCCATTGACCTCCTAGAAATTATATTCACATGGTCTTAGGTCATACAAAATCACAATGTCCAACTACAAAATGATTAAGCATAATCAAGGTTTTTGAAACCGAACCGGACACCGAACCGGAAACCTTGCTGAAATGGTCGGATCGGGTTGAACCATGTAATCAAACCGGTTCAACCGGATGATGACGTCATCATTATTTAAAATCGGATTAAACCGGACCGGTGAAAAAAAGTGGTTGAACCGGCTAATCAAACCGAAATGAAATAATATATAATATAATACACACTTAAATATACTTGAAATATATATAAAATACAAAGATAATGTATATATTTCACAATATACATAAATTTTTTTCTTATACACCATCAAATGTCATACATATCATAGATATATATATTATTTGAACTAAATGTTGTATTACATAATAATAGTTTAGTTATATTTAAAACCCAATACATGCAAGAAGTTGTATTAGTGTAGTTGGTCAGAAGTGTCAAATAGGTTTCCAAAGGTCATTGGTTCAATTCCCACTATCAACAAAATTTTTAAATAGTTTAAAAATTAAATGCGGTTCAACTTCGGTTGAACCTAGTTAAACCGGGTCAAAAAAATAGGTTGAACCAGACGGGTTAACTAAAATTGGAACTATCGAACCGAACCGCCCAAAACCGATTAACCGGACCGGTCCAGGCCCGGTTCACCGGTCTGACCGGTCGAACCGGCCGGTCCGGTCCGGTTTCAAAAACACTGAGCATAATAGATAAAGAACCCTAACTACATAATGTCAAAACCATTACTCTTGCAAGGCAGTGGCGGCAGCGGCACAGGAGAAGAGCTTCGGCAGCGGCGCCGGAGATGAGGCTGGGCAGAGGTCGCGGGGAGGCAAGGACAACAACGACAGAGAGGAGGCTGGGCGGAGGTGCGGGGACGCCTCTGGCAGCCGTGGCGGCAGCGACGAGGCTTTGCGAAGGCGGGGAGGATGGCAGGCAGCGGAGGATGCTCACGCGGACAGAAGCAGAGAATGAGAGCAAACGAAAGGTTCTTTCAGCGTAAGTGACCCTTCGTTCGCTCTCCGTAATTTATTTTTCGTAAAGGGCATATTGCAGGAAAAAAACGCACGCTTTTTATGCGCTATAGGACAACCCATACAATAGCTTGCGCTATTCTATAGCGCATACATTATATGCGATATCTCCACGCTATATACAGAAAAAATTGGTGGCTTATTTGAAGAATTTTTTTCTAACCACGTTACTAAGGAATTTGCCTCCAGGCAGCAAGCCCCGCCTTCCCCTCGTCCCCGATGTCCAGGTGGCGGTGCCTCCTTCCGTCGACCCCATCTACTGCAACTCATGCGACCCCCGCACAAGTCTCCAGGCACAGTCAGGTGCCATGTGCTCGAGGTGGAACCCCATGCGCAGGAGAAGGGTGATTCCAGGCGGTGGCCTTTTCAGTTCACGTACAATTCCAGAAGAAGGGTGGCATCTTGCAACAGCCTCGTCTCTCAACGTGATTCCAGGGGAAGGGCGGCATCCTCCATATCCAGGGCAAAATTCCCCCAAGCAACGGTGAAGAAAGTGCAGAGTCCCATCAAGGCGACAGCCCCTTCTCCCAGTACTTGCGGTGGTAGGCTATTGAAGATCGGGGTTCTCAGTAACCCTAGGTGATGAAAAGTAGAAAGGATCGTAGGTCCTTTAATAAAAATTTTGGAGGGGTTGCTCTGTTAAAAAAATGAGGGGCTGCTTATTAAAAAAATAGGGGGAGAAGTGATGGGCCCAAGTGGGCCAAAATTAAAAAAAACTTAAAAAAAGGTGTGTACAAAAAAAAGCCGTACACAAATTTTTAAAAAAAAGGAAAAGCCGGAAAAAAAATGACAACGGTTTATTCAAAAATGATTGAAGCCGAAAAAATACACGGATTATTAAAAAAATGTGACGGCTATTAAAAAGTTATTTTAAGAAATGATTTAAAAAAATGATTTTGATTGAGAAAAGCCGAGAAAAAAATGTGACGGCTTATTGTTCTCCCCATTTGTCTTGTCTTCTCCCAACTATGTCGCTATTCATTGTTTTCTGACAAGTATGGAAGAAATGAGTATTGTGTAGAGTTACAGGTCCGAATCAGATCCAGACTCTCCAGATTCCATACTCCAGGCCATTCAAATTGTTCAGACTCTACAAGTTATCAGATTATCCATACGCAGTTTCAGACTCAATAGTCAGATTCTGAGTCCACAGTTTTTTTTTTGAAGCTCCAAAACGGGGGACGCACTCGTTGGTGCTCGCCCCATATTTATTGAAAATAAAGCAAAGTTGAGAACAAACTTACAGCGAGTACAAGGAGAGAAGAAAGGAAGAGAGAAGAAACCCAAAACCACCGAAGGTATCACAAACTGAGTCCACAGTTTGATGCGTAATTTCAGACTCTACAGATGTACAGACTCGACGTTCAAATCTTTTCCAAGTCTGCAGTTCGATGTGCACATGTGTGCCATCTTTGTCGTGGTTCCCATCTTTTCTAGTCGACCAGAGTTTTCATGTCAGCCATAGGGAATCAAAAGTAGAGGACCATTCCCTATACCATGTGAGCAAGGGTTTTCATGTAGTATCATAGGGACTCTAGAGTAGAGTACCATTCTCTGAACCGGATGGGAGAGACTCGGTTCTCCGACGAGGAGACTTCTTCAGACTCCATTTTCCAGCGAACGTGGACTTCGGCGAGGATTGCGCTCCACAGCTTTTTCAGTTCGGTCCTTTTCACAGATGGAGCAGTTGTCCACATGTTGTGGCGGACCAACGTTCTCCAAGTGGAGACTCATTTTCAGTTAGTAACTCTGACAGGCGTAGTATAGAGCACACCCAGTTTGACTCACACTCCAGCACATTCATCATCCTCACATGCACGACATGAGAAGCAACGTCCTCGACGGCAACCAACAATTGTGCGCGTTGAGTTGATATTGTTTGTAGTATCATGTAGTGTGAGTTGAGTTTCTTTTTGTTTGTCCAAGCTAAGGATTGCACGCTCCAGCTTGAGCGCGAGTGTTGGAGTATTTGGTTGTGCACTACTTGAGTTGTAGGAGGGTAAATGGATCCCTCCAGGATGCATTTTTACCCCATCCATGTGTTTAGTCACACATCTACCAGTGGTGGGACTTGGAGGCTCTGTGGAGGCTATATAAGGAGCCACAGACCTCCGGTATCCATTGAGAAAAAGCAATGAAGCATATGGCCCTTTGAGGCCTTCTCTCGTGGTTTCATCCCGCTACTTAGAGAGTAGGGTTCCACATAAAATCCAGTGTGTTATTTCAAGTTTTATTTCTTAATTTCTGATACGCTTCCGCATTCCTACTTTTTAACGAAACGAAATAACTCAAAATAGGAACTACTAATGTGAATATGATGACTTAAGAAGCTAGAATGATGGTGCTTCTTTAACTAAAAATAAAACACCTCACATTGAAAATTAGTGAGGGAAAAGTTGAGTAAGAATAAGACACATCTTCTAAAGAGGGAGATGTCCAAACCACAAGTGCCAGAAAAGATGGAAGTTGGTTCGATTAGAGAGGTATCTGCAAACGGTACGATTCCAACTTATAGAGATCACCTTGCTCGGGGCTCCCATCTAATCACCTTGCCAGTAAGTATATCTTGAAATAGAAGAGAAACATGGTCAAAGATGGCACGACAGTTTAAATCCTATGTGATCATACTAATGGAGAGAGGACTCATGGTAAAATCTAGAGCATGAAATAGCGAGATGCAGCCATGGTTGAGGTTGAGCATGTTATCGGCTTCCTTTAATGAAGGTATGGTGGTGTTTGTCGAGAGGTGAGTATAGGTTTAATCGTATAGGATCAAGGTCAAACGGAAATATCCCAACAATGAACATGTGTCGTATGTTCTTCGCACAAGCATGAAGGAAGATGGCTATGGAGTTTTGCAAGCATGCCCTTTCAAATAGCATAATGTATAAAGGGGATGATCATCCTGCTACTAGAGATAGATGTCCCGATGGAGCTGAAGTATCTCTCATTATTGGTCTACGAGTACGTAGTGGCCAAGATACCCCACATAGCATTTGTTGTCGATTGATTCAGTAAATCGTTGGCGGTCTAACAAGAGAAAGTGAATTATACCTTCATGTTAGAATTATTATATTACAATTATGGTTGTAACTTTTCGGGTTCCGTAACTCTTAACCCTTCGGATTCCGTAACCTTTAACCCTTCGGGTTCTGTAACCCCTCAGAGGTATTTATGTATTTTTTCCCTTGTACTCTCTAGGGTTTTCTCTCTATATAAGAGACCCTAGCCGGGTAGCCCTATGGAATACATACCCTATTGTATCTCTTCTCCACATAGTATCAGAGCAACGGTCCTATATCGAAGTTCTGACCTAAAATCCCCACCGCCACCTTCAAGTTCCGCAAAAGCCTGTGCAGACCCTCTTCCCTGAATTAGGGCCCTGCGCAAGGCTCTCCAATCGCCTCCAATGCAGCAACTCAATCCCAAAGGAGCATCTCCAGCACCTACCGGTGTCGCCAGGGGGCACACAGCCCTCCCGCTAGCACTACCCTGTGCTTTCAAGACCTCCTAGAAGGTCGTCGGCCCCACAGCTACCCTCCACGAGTACCGTAGGACTCTTTTGAGATCCAAAACTCGTTACTCATCACGAACCGCTGCCAAGAATCCAAATCTATTGTCCATTGAGGGTTTTCAACCCTTCTTCAAGGGCAAAAGTGAGTTCTAGGGCATTTTTCAACTCTTATATGTATCCTTATTTGATCAGGATCTTCTTTCTATTTTAAGACCACCATGACACCTTCTTCTACCGAGACAAATCCCTTGGCCACCAATACTATGGCACAAGGCACGACTATCAAACTCAAGGGCACAGAAAATTGTGTGCTCTAGTCTCGATTTTTATGGTGTTCATTGGTGGTCAAAGGAAACTCTACATTTTGACTAAAGATCCTTTAGATGAAAAGGACAAAGAGTACAACAACTGGTAGACTGACAACTATTTGGTTATCAACTGGATGACCAACAGTGTTGAGGCTCACATTGCCTCAAATCTTCTTTACAAAAATACGGCCAAGGAAATGTAGGAGGATCTCGAACATACTCCCAGAAGAAGACGAAGTCACGCCTTGCAAACATTTACAAGCGAATCTGATCGGCCTCGTACTCCAATTTTGTTGGCGCTACGTCCATCTCTGAACATCCGCTCCTATGGCATCTGTGCCTTGGGCATCCCTCTGCCAAGGTCATCTCCATGATGTTTCCTGAACTCTCTGCATTGAAGCCCTTTCAGTGTGAGGCATATGAGTTCGAGAAACACCATCGAGCTTCGTTTTCTGTCCGTACTGAGTCTCGTAGTACTGTTGCTTTTCATCTTATTCATTGTAATGTTTGGGGACCTTGTCCGATCAGCACATTAAGTGGTCATCATTATTTTATAATTTTCGTTGATGATTATAGTCGATCTTCTTGGTTATATCTAATAAAGGAGTGTTCGGAGATTAATCAAATTGTCAGAAATTTCTTTCAATATGTTAAAACTTATTTTTCTAGCACTGTTAAGATCATTCATGCTGACAATGCTCTTGAGTAAACCCAACATGACTTAACATCTTTCTTTGCATCCCAGGGAACTGTTCACTAAATATCATGTCCATATACCTCACAACATAATGGTATAGCTGAGAGGAAACTCCGACACTTGCTAAATGTTAACAAATCTCTTCTTAGTCAAATGACTATTCCGAAACAATATTTGGGAGATGTTATCCTTACTGCAGTGTATCTCATCAACTGTATTCCTTCATCTATTCTCAAAGGGGCAACTCCATTTTCCTTACTTTACCCTACTGAGTCTTCTTTTCCTATACCTCTACGAATTTTTGGTTGTATTGCCTTTGTTCATAACTTTTATGCAGCTGACAAATTATCCTCTCGTGCCATCAAATGTGTCTTTCTTGGTACTCTTGTACCCAGAAATGCTATCGCTGCTATGATCGTGTTGGACGCCGATACTATGTGTCTGATGATAAGCAAACAAGTTATTCCACGCTGACTGTGAGTGACATTCCTCTGGATCTCCCTCCTCCGCCAATCGTCTATACTCGCCAGTGTACCTCTATACCTTCTACACCGGTGTTTTTACCTTTATCTGTCCCTTTTATGCATGATGATATGACCATTTCGAGTGCTCCCACCATTGTTGTCCTGAATGTACCTAGGGAGCTTCCTATAGCTCTACGCAAGCAAAAAAGACAATGTATGTATCACCTCATGTCACATTTTACCTCTACAGATGGTTTATCTAGCTGTGACAAGAGATTTGCAGAAGCTCTGAATGCTATTTCTGTTCCAAGAGATCATTTTGGTGCAATGCATGATCATGGTTGGCGACAAGCCATGGATGAGGAGATGGATGAACTTACCTCCCGTGGCATGTGGGATCTTGTGTCGTGCCCCTCGGGAGTTCGCCCTGTGGCTTGCCGATGGGTCTGCATGGCCAAACAGTCGCTTGATGGTTCTATTGACAGGTTGAAAGCTAGACTTGTTGCCAAAGGTTTCACACAAACCTTTGGAGTTGATTATTTTGAGACATTCTCGCCTATTGCCAGAATGGGATCAATACGTACCATTCTCTCTGTTACTGCCAACAAGGCTTGGCCCATTTATCAACTTGATGTGAAGAATGCCTTTCTTCATGGTGATCTTGACGAGAAGGTCTACATGATGCAACCGTCAGGGTATGTAGTCAAGGGGGCGCATGTATGTCGACTACGCAAGGCCATTTATGGCCTGAAACAGAGTCCAAGGGCATGGTTTGACAGGCTCACTACGAAGATCAACACACTTGGTTTTCAGAGGACAACATCTGACTATTCTATCTTTATTAGAGGGCAGTCTATTGGCATGATCATCCTTGTTGTCTATGTTGATGGTATGGTTATCACATGAGATGATATAGATGGTATTCAGGAGATCAAGAACTTCCTTCAGAATGTCTTTGTCACGAAAAATCTTGGCCAACATCGTTATTTTCTTGGCATCGAAGTATTATGCACGATAGAGGGGCTCCATCTTTCAGAGAGAAAGTATTGCATCGATATTCTGACTGAGGCAGGACTTCTTGGATGCAAGCCATCTGGCATCCTTGCAGAAGTGAGAAAATATCCAGCATTTACTGATCCATCTCTTGAAGATGCAACACGATACGGAAGCTTAGTGGGAAAATTACTCTATCTCACTGTTACTAGGCCAGATATATCATATGTTGTGAGCAGAGCCAAACAGCATATGGAGAAGCCTCTTTATAGTCCATGGCAGGATGTTCTTTTGATCCTTCAATATTTGAAGTCCAGGACGGGGACTCTTCTATGGGGTAAATGAGCACACTAATATCTCCATATATACAGATTCTGACTATGCTAGCTCTCCTGAGGACCGTTGATCCACTACAAGATATGCCATGTTTGTTGGGGATAGCCTTGTCACTTGACGAAGCAAGAAGCAGACAGTGGTCTCCAGATCCAGTGCAGAAGCAGAATACAGGGCAATGGCTCAGGCCACATGTGAGATCACATGGCTTGTTTCTTTCCTAACAGAACATGGCATGCCGGTCGCCACTCCTATACCCTTATATTGCGACAACAAGTCTGCCACGTATATCGCCACCAATCTAGTTTTCCATGAGCAGACAAAATACATTGAAGTTGATTGCCATTTTATTCGTGATGCAGTACGAGGAGGATGAATCAGCACTCCACACATCTCCACTGAACTTCAACTTGCAGACATCCTCACAAAGGCTCTTCCAAGAAAGCGTCTCATGTACTTAGTATCCAAGTTGGGCATGATCGACAGATATGCTCCAACTTGAGGGGGAGTGTTAGAATTATTATATTACAATTATGGTTGTAACCTTTCGGGTTCCGTAACCCTTAATCCTTTGGGTTCTGTAACCTTTAACCCTTCGGGTTCTGTAACCCCTCAGGGGTATTTATGTATTTTTTCCCTTGTACTCTCTAGGGTTTTCTCTCTATATAAGAGACCCTAGCCCTATGGAATACATATCCTATTCGTCTCTCTTCTCCACAGGGGATGATCATGCTGCTACTAGAGATGGATGTCACGATGGAGCTGAAGTATCTTTCTCTCATTCTTGGTCTACGTGTATGTAGTGGCCAAGATGCCCTACACAGCATTTGTTGTCGATCGATTCAGTAAATCGTTGGCAATCTGACGAGAGAAAGTGAACAATACCTTCACATAGACCTTGTCTTGCTTCCATGACTTGTTATATCCAATTTTCTCAACTGATTCTAGGTGTACAAGCACACTCTTCGTTGACGCTTTCCATCATGCTTATGAACTGCATCGCTTCATAGTTGGTCCCATTTATCTTGATGATAAGACCCATTGATTTATGGACCCAATTATTATTTTCCATAGCAGAGAGAAATCGAATCTAGATGAAAAACTTGGAGAAGAAAAAATAGGAAATTTTTACCCTTAAGGTAAAGGACTCGAGGTAAAGATTGGAGACGGGATGGAATATATGGATACAATGAAGTGCACATTTAATTGATAAGACTGAATATATTGAGTGCACATTTAATGGAAACAACAATGAAGGACTCGAGGTGAAAACTGAAGACGATATCATTTAGAAGAAAGATTATTTTAGATATTTCGGATCTTGTTAGTTATTGTTATTTCTATTTTACTTGAGTCTTGTAACCCTTCATGGTCATTCATGTACTTTTCTCATTTTTTTGCTCTCTAGGGTTTTCTCTATATACAAAAGACCATAAACTCATGGAAAAAGACAATGTTTCATTCTCTTCTCTACATGGTATCAAATTAACAGTCCTAGACTGGGGCTTATACCTAAAACCCGTCGCCACCACCAGCCTCTGTCCTCCTCAAGCCTTACACGGACCCTTCTTCCTTGTCTAAGGGTCCCGCATGAGGCCTTGTTAGGTACTCTAGCACAGCCTGCGCCACCCGAACCCGTCATAGGTTCATCAAGGATTGTCGCGGAGGGTGCACGACGCATCCAGCAGTGCCATCAGGTGCCGCCAGCAGCTTGGTTGCACCACTAATGCCCCCAGCACACTTCCAGCGTTGTCCAATGCACATCCAGTGCTACCCTAGAGCCTCAAATGCCTTCCAGTGCCATGCTAACGCTATCCTAGTGCCTCCAACGCATCTTCGGGCGCCACTTGGAGCTACCAACGGATATCTACAACACCTCAGGTGTGTTGATTCTTCAAAATCCAGAAGATCTCTTGTACATACATGCATGAGTTCTAGGATGCTTTTTCACCCTTCCATGCATACTTGATTAACAACATAACTTTCAACTCTCTATCTGACCACCATAACATCTACTTCTACTGTGACAAAGTTTTTTTTTGAGGCTCAAAACAAGGGGGAGACACTCGTTGGTGTTCGCTCCAGTATTATATATTACGAATGGTATAGAGAGAGATACTTACAGGGTTAAGGGGGTGAAGGAGGGAAGAGGGAAAACCAAAGTTACAAAATACAAACGCGACAACCAGACCCCGTAGCCCAACTAAATACACCAATCTGAAATTAAGCTGATGGCCGCGGAAATGACATTCTCCTTGTAGAAACGCGTCCCAGAGAAGATAGTCTCATTGCGAGCCCTCCAGATAGACCAAAGGTGCGCAATGGGACCCATCAGATCAGAACGGGACCGCTTTCTGTTGACCCAAAGGACATCGCAGAAGTCCTCAGTATTGGCCGCACGAGCCCAAGCAACATCGTCCCGAATCCGAGTCACCGACAAACAATGAAAGAATAGGTGGTCGGCCGATTCATCCGAAACCCCACAGAGCTGGCATTGGACGTTGGGGGTGGGAAGGAAAGAGGCGCAACGGTCGCGAGTCATTAGCCGCCGATGGCGAAAGACCCAAAAGAAGAAGGTGATCCGAGCGGGCAAGCGCAGCCCCCATAAGAAGGCGCAATCCCGAACCAAGGAAGCAGCCAAGGGAGGAGGAGGAGGAAGAAGAGCACAGAAGGCCTTGCGAGAGGAGAAGGGACCGTCCTTCCAAGCCCAGTGGTCCCTCCCACTAGAAGGGGATACGGAAGAGGAAAGAGCCTCCAGAAGGGAGGCAAGGTCGCTGGCGCGTTGGTCCGAAAGAATGCCCGAGAAAGAAGGGCACCAGCCGTCGTTGATCCAGTAGTCGGCAACAGAGGCCAACCGATTAGCCGCCAGGGCGTAAAGCCGCGGGAAGCGATTCTGGAAGGCGCCACCCCCCGACCAGTCGTCCTGCCAGAACTTGAAGATGGAACCCGACCCCAGCACCGGAGTGAACAAAGAGCAGTTCCTTTGATAAGCAGCAAAGACGTACCGCCAAAAATGAGAGGAGTGCACAGGGCAACTCCCGCGCATGAAGGTATTCCAAGCCTCGCCCAAGATCGCACGCAGCACGTTGCCAAAAAAAGAAACCTCCTTGCCCCAAATCTTATGCACCCATTTCAGAAGAAGAGCCTCATTGACTTGATCCAAGCGACGAACGCCAAGTTCGCCTAACCTCTTAGGCAGGGTCACCACATCCCAAGCAATCAAGTGAATCCCTCGGCCACTGCCGTCCGCACGTCCCCACAAAAATCTTCGCATGCATTTTTCCAATCGAACGCGAACGCCCACCGGCAATTTCCGAACCGAAAGGAAGTAGATCGGAATAGCAGAGAGAACCGATTTAAGAAGGACAAGACGTTCGCCCCGGGATAGCAAAGAAGCCTTCCAGCCCGCCAAACGCGACTCCATCCGTTCCAGAATAGTCCTCCAGTCATTAGAACGGTTCCGGCCCATCGAAAGAGGGACACCAAGGTATGGGAGAGGAAGCTCCCCAATCTGGGAGCCGAGTATACGGCCGCACTCAACTTCCTCCGCCGCCGACAAGCCAAAGGGCACCATACTGCATTTATCAACATTAATCGTCATTCCCGAAAGCTCACAGAATATAGTGAGAGTATGCGCCATCCCAGCCACCGCGTCGGAGCCCCCCTCTATGAAGCAGATTGTGTCGTCCGCGAACTGAATAATAGGCACGCAAAAACCTCCCTTCTGAAAACCCGAAGTGAGGCAAGAACCAATGACGTTGTGCACCATCCGAGACAAAACATCTGAGGCAAGAACGAAGAGAAGAGGAGCCAAAGGGCAACCTTGATGAACCCCCCTGCGCGGTTGAAAGGACCCACCAACCGGACGGTCGTTGATAAGCACAGACAGAGAGACCGTGGAGATAACATCTGCGCATCCAAGAAATCCAAACATTCGGGAATCCCCGCCGATGTAGAGCAGACCATAGGAAGCGCCAATCAATCGAATCGTAAGCTTTAGCAAAGTCGATCTTCCATAAAATTCCTTTCTTTTTCTCCCTCTTCCAATCAGCCACAATTTCCGACGCCACAAGGATACAATCCGCAATGTGTCTACCTTTAATAAACGCACCTTGGGCCGGCGAGATGAGGCCGTCTAAGATCTGCGATAAACGGTTGGCCAATGTTTTAGCCACAATGAGATAAATAGCGTTGGAGACTGCAATAGGACGAAAGTCGTCGAAGCGAAGAGCGGGGGATTTCTTCGGAATAAGCACGATGTGAGCCCTGTTGATACGATCAAAGCCATGGTTGCCTGTACAAAACTCGGAGACCACCGCGAGCACGTCCCCCGCTACCACGTCCCAGAAATCCTTGTAAAAGGAGATGGGAAAACCGTCCGGACCCGAGGAGGAGTCACTATTCAGGCCCCACACAGCAGTCTTAAGTTCCGCCATGGAAATAGGGCGAGTGAGAAGAGAGGAGTCCGCGTCCGAGACCCGAGGTGCCCCCTCCCCGAGCCAACGCCACCGCCGAGGAGGGAGAGCAGAAGAAGAACGTCTAAATTGGTCAGTGATGGCAATACCCATCGCTTGATCACCCGAGAACACTTCATCATTGATGGAGATAGACCGGATATAATTAATGCGCCTCCGGTTGCTAGCCGCCCGATGGAAGAAGGACGTGTTGGCGTCGCCTTCTTTGATCCACCTTTCCTTAGACCTTTGACGCCATTCAATACAATGCTTTTTATCCTTGACCTGAACCCGCGCAATAGCATTAGCGCGCTCATGAAGCTCGTCCATAGAAAGGTCACGATCGTTTTCCGTGGAGTCAAGGAGCACAATAAGATTCTCCGCATCGGTACGAATAGCCTTACGTGTATGTCTAATGGTAGCTTTGAAATCAGCAAGAATCTGACGCAGAGAGGAGAGCTTCTGAGAGAGTTTAGCCGCCGCTGAGCCCGAGGCCGGGAAATGATTCCAGTGGTTCATGACAATATCTTTAAAGGAGGGTTCCAATAGCCAGCTTTTTTCATATCGAAAGAGCCCGCGAGGAGTAAGGCCGGCGCCATCGTCCCAAATGATAGGCGAATGATCCGAGAAAGCACGGGGACGCGAGCCAACAGAGCAGAGAGGGAACGAGTCCAAAGCCAAACCATTAGCGAGGAATCGGTCAATCCTGGATCGAGAAGAATTGTTCCGCCACGTGTAGGAGATATCATTCGGAACCAAATTACTAAGCGCCAAATCATGAATTAAGTCCCGAAAATCTTGCGAGTCCGGATCGCGACCTCCCCGACCGCGAGGACGATCGGAGGAGTGGATGGTAACGTTGAAGTCCCCGCCAATAATCCACGGGATCCCGGAGAAAGAGTTATCCGCAACACGTAATTCCTCCCATAACTCCCGACGAAGAATGTGGCAAGAAGGAGCGTAAACACAGGAAATAGCGAGGAGGGAGCCCGAACGGACATTTTCCAGAACAATCGAGAGAACGTGGCGGCCAGCAAGCAAAGATCTAAAGGAGAACGAGCGGGGTTGCCACGTAATCAACATTCCTCCCGCAGCGCCCACCGCGTTAATCGCACGGAATTCAGAGAAAGAGCCGGCACCAAAAGAACGCCACGAGTAGTCATCAAGAGCTGCGAGTTTAGTTTCTTGAATACAAGCTACATCACACTCCCATTCCAAGAGTCGGGAGCCCAGAGACCGTCGTTTTACCAAGTCACCCAGACCACGAACATTCCATGACAGAAGCTTCATTAAAAAACAAAGAGAACGGCCCGAAAACGGAATAGCCTCGCGCACACCCCAGACATCAATCGGAAGCCTCCGACCCTAGCGGAGGCACCCCCTGCGCATCTTCATCCGTAGAATCTGGGCCTGCGCTAATGACGCACACGCCCGCTGCCTCGGCAACAGCCTGTCGAAATGTCGCGCAAGAAAGAACAACAGAGGGCGTACGGGAGGAGGAGATACGCCTGCTGTAAGTGGAACCGAACCGTCTGAAGGAGGAGGTCGTCCCTGCACCTGTAAGAAGAGCTCCCGAGACCTGGGGAGAGAAAGCCATATGGGGGATAGGGGGGTCATGAAGCGGAGTCGAAGTTACCAAAGTGGAACAAACATCCAACCGAAGGGGCTCCATTTGAATCACCATCGGGTCGGGGCGGGGCATCCGATACCCCCTAACCGACGCCCGCGGCCACGATCCGCCTAAGAAAGAGAAGGCGCCCCGAGAATGAGATAGATCCGCCAACGGGTCCGAACAACTGACCCGCACAATCGGGGCCGAACCGAAGCTAATAGGAAAGGAAGTCGAATCGATCTCGATACCCCGCAAGCCAGCGACATCCGAAGATTCGCATGTCAGACGCGAGACCTGAAGGGGCGTCTCGGAAAAGCCCACAACATCATTTGAGTACAGTGCCTCCAAAGAAATAACCGGTGACGCCTCCACGTGGCAAGAGGGAGATGAGACGTCACGTGCCACGTGGGGCGGCGAAGACGAAGCGGCCACGAACTCCGGCAGGTCGTCGGCCGCCGAGGCTGGAAGAAGTTGGTCGTCAGTCAGCGATGGAGCATCAGAGTCCGACGAAGAAGGCGGGAGAACAGAAAGAATCGGTCGAAAACTCCAAAAGCCTATCTTGAGAGACCCAAAGACGGAGCGCCCATTGGACTCGCGGAGGAAGGCCGGGCTGCACTCGAATAACACCTTCACGGACTGCCAATCGGCCAAAGGGGAGAGGCCGTCGTCGAAGATGGAAAGGATCGATCCCCACCAGTGGAATACCTTGTTGAGCACAGGAATAGATCTTGAGAGGAAAGGAACCCCCGAAATGGAAGCCATGCAAACCTCAGTCGAGAGCGAGACTCCATCAGCCACCCGGGGTGGACGCCAGTAAACAACATCGTTAGAGCCATGTGACAGCATGAAGTCCCGAAGCTGTGGAGAGAGACCACGTAAGCAACAATGGGAGGCGTCCAAAATGCAGAAGTCCCCAAGGAACGAGGGGCCTAACGCGCCAAGAACTAGCTCCTTCACCGCCTCCCAGCCGACGACGGGGTGACGAGCGACCCCAATAAGCACCATAGTAAATGACCCACTGCCCACAGCCGACGTCGAACTTTTACCGCCAACACCAGAAGCAACACCCAAGAGGCCACCGGACTCTGCCGCCACCCCAACAGGATACTGAGGTGGACGAGGAGCCACAACCTGCGCGTACGAGCGCCCCTGGATGGAAGGGCGGGAAGGAGGAGGATCAAGCACCGCACGCACCGAGAAGGAAGGTCTCCCGGACCTTAGCTTGCCGCGCTGACGAAGCCACCCGCATGAGGCACGACGATGACCAGTAGCCCCGCATGCAAAGCAACGAGGAGGTTGGGGGCAAGCAGAGGCAATATGCCCTCGCTCCCCACATCTGAAGCAACGTTTCCCAGCCTTCCGATGAGTAACCGTCCTCCACCCAGCCGTCGAATCGTGAGCCATGTCCACAGAACCCTCATGGGCGGAAATGATGTCCTTGCCCATCGAGGCGCCAGCTGAGACCACCGCACTGCTTACCGCTATCTTCGCTCCATTGATGTGAACCTCCGAGCCCATTAGCACCGCCTTCGACCCATCAAATGGCCCCTTCGAGCGCCCTTCATGATAAGTTCCCACGACGACCGCCCGCGAGCCACCACCTTCGAAGAAGCCGCTCCCACTGGCACCACCCGCGTAGCGCCCGCTTCCTCTCGCACCGCCTTCGAACCTCTCGCTTCCTCTCGCACCCATCTTCAGAGCATATATTGTTAATCATCCTGTGACAAAGTTCTTGTCCACTCTATTTTCTATATGATAACACAAGGCACTACTATAAAACTGAAGGGCAATGAAAACTATATGCTCTGATTTCCTTCATTTAAGGTGTCCATTGGTGGCCAACGGAAGGTCTATATACTGACTAAAGATCCTCCAGATGAGAAAGATAAAGAATATGATAACTGGCTCGCAGACAATTAACATGTTATCAACTAGATGACCAAACAGCGTTGAGGCACATATCACCTTGAATCTGCTTTTCAAAGACAACCAAGGAGATGTGGGATAACATTGAGAACACATACTCTCAAAAGTCGACGAAGTCCCGCCTTGTTATCATCTACAGGTGGATCTGGTTTGCATCACATGGTGACTCTATCCTTTTCGAGTACTACATGCATCTCACTAGCCTGTATGAGGAGCTTATGATCTTTCAGCCCTCGTGTTGTACCAAACATGTACAAGAGCATTCGGACTGGAAGGTGTATCACTTTCTTGATGGCCTACCTCACTGATATCATGCAATGAAGGAGCAATTTTTGATATCCGATACACCGCTAACGATAAAGGTCATTTTTGGACATCTTGAGAAACTGGAGATGCATGTTGCACGACTTCCTACCTTACCTCCCACAGATTTATGCACATGTCCATCATCTGGGAAAGGAGGATGACATACCTTTCGAGGATGCCGTGGATGTAACTCTGGTCGGAGTCGAGGATGAGATTTTGGGCGTAGATGTGACTTTGGTTGTTGACGTGGACGAGAATTGACTGCTCCTCAGTATCCACATTGCACTCATTGCGGTCGCTAGGACCATCCTAACAAAGTTGATAGAAGTTTGGCATGCCTCCTTATCAAACCAATAGTGCCTATGAGGACGTCGATGATGCGGAAAAGGCATCTACTACTATAAACCCCAGTGGAAAGATGGTGCATCTCGGTGATGCAGATTACTCACGTTTGATGCAAATCATCCAAACTCCCGGGTTCACTTCCTCCAGCACGACTACCACTGCTGCTCTGGCTACTCCGTTAGGTACAGCAGCTAACTCCGCCATCATTCCTACTCCCACTTGGATTGTTGACTCTGGAGCCTCAGATCATCTGACCAGAGAAGGTAGTATACTAACCTTCTCTGAACCCTCTTCCTCGGTGAAGTCGGTTCAAGTCGCCAACGGGATTCACTCATCTAATTACTACAGTCAGAACAATGGAGTTCTCCTCCAACCTCAGATTGTTTGGGGTTCACTGTGCTCCTGATTTCCCTTTTAGTCTATTGTCTGTTCATAAGCGTTGTGTTGAGCTTAATTGTCGTGTGATATTTGATGAATTTTGTTGTTTTTAGGGCATCCGAACGAGGCAGATTTGTTGGGAACATGAGAGAAATGGCCTCTATTATATTGACATATCGTCAGATTCCAAGTTTGCCAGTGATGCATCCATCTCCAAAGACCCGCTCCTATGGCATATGTGCCTTAGGAATCATTCTGCCAATGATCTCTCCATGATGTTCCATGAACTCTCTACTCTAAAGGCCTTTCAGTGCGAGGCATGTGAGTTTGGGAAACATCATCGAGTTTCTTTTCCTGTTCGTGATGAGTCCCATCGTACCACTCTTTTTGATCTTGTTTGTCGTGATATTTGGGACATTGTCCAATCCAAACTTTGAGTGGCCATCGCTACTTTATTGTATTTGTAGATGATTATAGTAGATCTTATTCAGTGTACCTAATAAAGGAGCATTTGGAGATTAATAAAATGGTCAGAAATTTCTTTCAATATGTTAAAACTGGTTTTTCAATATGTATTCAAATTATTCGAATTGGCAATGCCCTTGAGTTCACCCAATAGGACTTGACATCTTTCTTTGCCTCTCAAGGGATTGTTCATCAAACATCATGTCCATATACCCCACAACAGAATGGGGTAGCAGAAAGGAAACTCCGATACTTTCTTAATATTGCAGGATCTCTTCTTATTCAAATGAATGTTCCCAAGTACTATTGGGGGGATGACATCCTTATTGGTGTCCATTTCATCAACAGAGTTCCGTCTTATGTCCTAAAAGGGGGGACACCGTTTGCTTTAATATACCCTATTGAATCTCCTTTTCCATTACCTCTGAGAATTTTTAGGTACATTGCATTTGTTCGCAACTTCTATGCAGCTGACAAATAGTCACTTAGGGTCATCAAGTGCATCTTTCTATATTACCCCCATACTCAGAAAGGCTACATGTGACATGATCCTCTCGGATGTCAACACTATGTGTACAGATTTCACTTTCTTTGAGCAGACCAGCTTCCTTAAACAGGTTGTGGGTGACATCCCTTTGTATCTTCCTCTTCCACCAGTGGCATAAGCTCGTAAGCACACCACTACACATGTGTTTGTTTGTTTGCATGTCCCTTTTATGTAGGATAATATGGCCTCTTCAAGTACTCCCGCCATTGTTGCCCCGGATGTACCTGAGGAGCTTCTGATAGCTCTCTGTAAGCAAGGTTTGAAAAAACGAAAGACAGAACGAGGCGTTTTCCATGAAAGCGAGGCGAGGCGTAGCCTCGAGGCAGTCGAGGCGTAAGCCTCAGTTTGTATAGAAAAATAATTATAAAATATATAATAAATATATTTATTGGTGAAATAATATAATCTGACAAACATATAGTATATAACAATGTAATATATGATGATATTATGAAGATAAGAACATGAAAAAACTGAATGCCATAAACCTTTTTATTAAATTACTATCCAATCAAAAGGAAATCATTGGCTATAACTATCACTAAAAATTTTATCTAAAAGGGATTGGCTATAGTTGTCATTATAAATATCCAAGTGGTTGATATGAATCATATGATTTGAACCCTAAATATATGTTCTACTACCCAGATGAAGAACGGTATGATGTCCTCCCTGTGCCACCATACCCTACCAGTACGGGGGTCTTTATATGAGTATTCAAATTCGTACACACTTTTTTATATGTTTGAGGATGTAATAGTAAGAGTTCACTGAAATAATTTGGCATGTTGATGGTAAATATGAATATGAAAAATGTCAAATTTAAGCATATGAATATGAAAGAGGTCAAATTTAAGGATTTATCTTGCATAAATTAATAGTTAAACATAATTAATAATAAATATGAAGCAGTTTGCCAAAATAGTTGCGCATAATTAGTAGTAAATATGGAGTTATGTGTACGAAAGAAACATCAGATTTAGGCATTTAACTTGTATAATCATTATCCTAAACAAGTATATATTTATAAGCTTCTCAAACCACCATGTAAACTATTAAAATCATAAAAAAATCTTCAAAAAAATAAAAAAGCCTCAGAAAATGCCTCGACCGCCTCGAGGCGGAATGCCTCGAGGCTATGCCTCAGCTAATAGAGGCGCACGCCTCACTGGACAAGGCTGAGGCGCACGCCTCGAGGCTAAAAAGGCCCGCCTCGCCTCGAGGCACGTTTTTAATACCATGTCTGTAAGCAAAAGAGGCAATGAACTTTTCGCCTATGTCACATTTTACTTCTACTGATGGTTTATCTAGTTGTGACAAGAGGTTTGCAGATGTCCTTAATGACATTTCAATCTCCACATATCATCATAGTGCAATACAGGCCTAGTCCAATGTCATGACATGGACGAGGAGATGGGTACCGTGCCCCTCGAGAGTTTGACTGTAGCTAGCATATGAGTCTTCACAAACTAGTACTTGATGGGTCCATTGACATATTGAAGGCCAGTTTAGTTACCAAAGGCTTCACACAAACCTATGGGGTTGATTACTTTGAGACCTTCTCTCCAGTTGCTAGAATGGGTCCATACGCACCATTCTTTATGTTGCTGCAAATAAGGCTAGCTCCATTTTTCAACTTGATGTGAAGAATGTCTTCCTCTATGGTGACCTCAAGGAGGTTTATAGGATACAATCACCAAGTTACGTAGCTGAGGGGGGAGTGTGTATGCCGACCATGTAAGGTCATATCCTGAAGCAAAGCCCTCTCGGATTTTTAGAGGACGACATCTGACTACTCTATCTTCATCAGACGATGGCCTACTTGCATTGTCGTTTTGTTGTCTATGTTGATGATATGGCCGTCACTGGAGATGATGTCGTGATGAAGTCGTCATTTCAAAGACCAAGACCTTCATCCAGCAAGTCTTTGTCACAAAAGATCTTGGCCAACTCCGTTATTTTCTTGGTATTGAGGTAATACGCACTACAGAGGGACTCCATCTCTCTTAGAGGAAATATTGCCTAGATATTCTTACTGAGGCTGGATACAGAGATGCAAGTCATCTGACATCCCTGTAGAAGTGAGGAAACATCACATGACTATGATCATGTCTTTGACGATACTACATGGTATAGAAGCCAAGGTTCAGAAAGTCGGTATGCGGTATTCGTTCGGTCAGGCGGTCTGGAGCGAGTAAGCGGGTAGGCGGAAGTATATGCGGAAGTATATGCGGATTATGCGGTTTCTATTATTTTAATTAAAATAAATTAAAATATATAATATAAAATATGTGCAATATTATATCCAAATTTTATTTTTTGGTAACAAGAATATAATATATAAACTATACCATATATTAGCTACATTTGTATGTTATTGTACAGCATATGACAAATAAAAGACATATGCTAATGTACAACATATAACAAATAAAAAGGGCATATGTTACAGTACAACTTATGTTAATGTACAACATATGACAAATAAAAAGACATGCTACAGTACAACATATAACAAATAAAAAGGCATATGTTATTGTACAACTGTTACTGTACAACATATGACACATAAAAGGACATAAGTTACTGTACAACATATGACAAACTAAAAAATATATATGTTATTGTACAACATATGTTATAGTATTGATGTACAACATATAGCAAATAAAAAAGACGTGTTATTGTACAACATATGACCATTCTTTTTAATAAAAAGACCAACCTATGTTACTGTACAACATATGACTATGTACTATGCATATGACCGACCTAATTTTATGCCCAAAGTATTAAAACATTCTTACTGTACAACATATGACCAATAAATAAGACAAACCTAAAAGAGAAATGGGTGGCGATGACTCTACAGGAGACAAGGAAGCTTCTGGAGCTGTGAGAATCGTGGACGAGCTGTTGGAGCTGATGGAGAAGCAAAGAGTCATCTCTATTACATATGCGGCCGCATATGCGGCCGCATATGCGCATTACTCGGCCGCATATACTCCATGGCCCGCATATTGACCGAGTATAGTATACTCGGTGCGGTAGGGGGGCCGCCTACGCATATGCGACCGCATATGCGGCTGCCTAGGCCGACTTTCTGAACACTGATAGAAGCCTAGTGGGTAAACGTCTATATCTCATTGTCACTAGGTCAGATATTATATGCTACGAGCAAAGCCAGTCAGCACATGGAGAGATCCCTTCATAGTAACTGGCGGAATATACTTCTGATCCTTCGATACTTGAAGAATTCTCCAGGACGTGGACTCTTTTATGGGTCAATGGTCACACTGATGTCTCTGCATATATAGATGTTGACTACGTAGTTCACTTGAAGACCGTCGATCCACTATGATGCAGCGTGGAACAGAAAGATAGGGTCACATTTTTATTTACGTTTATTTGAGTCGTCGATATTTTGAATTAAATAACGAGATCGCGTGTGATCTCCAAATTAGTAGTTGTTATAAAAATATGAAGCGGAAGCAAAAACATGGAAAAAGAATAAAAACAAGGAAGAACAGCGGGATTTTAACGTGGAACCCTACTCCGTGAGGAGCGGGATGAAACCACGGGAGAAGCCCTCTAAGGGGCGTGTTTCTCTATTGATTTTCTCAATGAGTACAGGAGGTCTGGGGCTCCCTATATAGCCTTCCAGAGCCTCCAAGTCCCACCACTGGGCGGTATGGGACTAAACACAAGATGGGGTAAATGGATCTTCTCCAGGATCCATTTACCTGCTACAACTCAATAGGTGCACTACCAAATACTCCAACACTCCCCCTCAAGCTGGAGCATGCAATGCTCAGCTTAGACAAACAAACAGAAAGAAACTCAACTCACGCTACAGGACACTACGGACAATATCAACCCAACGCGCACATGTTGCAGTCGAGGACGTTGCTTCTCATGCTGTGCAGGTGAGGAGGACGAACGGGCTGGAGTGTGAGTCAACTGAAGACTCGGAATCTGACCATCGAGTCTGAAACTGCACCTGAAGTCTCCTCGTCGGAGACTGGGTCTCTCCCATCTGGCTCAGAGAATGGTGCACTGCTCTGGTGTACCTATGATACCACATGAAAACCCTTGCCCTCAATGGCATAGGGAATGGTCCTCTACTCTGGAGTCCCTATGGTCACATGAAAACTCTGGCCGAACAACAACAAGAATGATGGGTCCCACGAACTGATGATGGCAACGTATGCTCATCTGAAAATGACCGCACACTCGTGCGTGTCTGAAACTGGAGACTCGGAAACAATGATCGTCGAGTCTGAAACCAAACTGTAGAGTCTGATCAACTGGCTGGTCTGGAGATTGGTATCTGAATCTGGATCTGGAATACAAGACCTGTGACTCTACATATATACTCCCCTTTCTTCCATACTTGTCGGAAGACAGACAAATCGACAAAGTTGGGAGAAGACAACATAATAGGGAAAACAAACATGAACAAATGATGTACATTCAAAAAATTTCCTTGCGGCTTTCATTTTTTTGTAAGCCATCACTCCTCTTTTTTTTCTTTTATTAGCCGTTTCACTCATCATTTTTTTTCAGCTTTTCCATCAATACTTTGCGTACGGCTTTTAAATTTGTACGCGCCTCTTTTTTTTAGAAAAAAACTCCCTTTTTTCCACTGCGTACGATTTCTTTTTTTTTATACGCGACCCTTTTTTTTGAAACAGATTTTTTTGTACGCGGCCCTTTTTTTTTAAACATATTTTTTACCCTTGTCATTTTTCTTTTAAAACACCCCCTCCCCCCTTTTAGAAACATCAGCCCACTTGGGCTTTAATGAGCACCGGCCCCACCCTTTTTTTTCCAGCCCCAACCCAAAAATTGGGCCTTGAAACTGCGGGAAAAAAAGGAATTTTTCTTTTCAGAAAGGAACCATGGCCCTAATTTAGGGTTCCCACGGAACCCTCTCACGAAAGATTCCATCCCAACATGCGCCGTTGCGGAAGATAAGGGCGCACTGTTGTGCGCAGTAGAGCCGATCGACTGGAGTGCTGACAAGCGTGATGCGCCTGCGCGGAGGAGGGGCGATCTGGAGTGTGCGCGCGAGGAGGTCTCGCTCGCATGGAGTTTCAGCCTGTTGCCTCCGCCTAGGTATCATCTGGAGTGTGCGCGCGAGGAGGCATCGCCATCGGGAGGCGCCGCTAGCAGAAGCGCCTGGAGAAGAGGCGCGAGGGCACGGGCCCGTTACCTGGAGCGGGTTGGAGATGGACTCGCACCTTGGACTGCGCCTGAATTGCGACTGGAGCGGGTTGGAGATGGAGGGTCTTGCTGGGCTCGCGCCAGGGGGTGCATGCTTGGGGCTTCACACTGAAGATTCTGGAGAGGATTCGTGCGAGGAAGATCTGAATCGCGCAGCCTGCGCGTGATGACTTGGGAGAGGAACCGAGGTGCGCGAGAGGCGACATTGGGCTTCGTGCGCAGCCCCCCTGTGCAGAGCCCTGGAGGCTTTGCGGGCATGCACGCTTGAGGGCTTTGCTGGATGCTCGCGAGGCTTTGCTGGATGCGCGCGATGAAGAAGCGCATCAGATGATGTTGTTTCTCCTTCTGCGATGAGGAGGAAGGTACAGTGCCGCTGCTGCGGCTAGGGCTGGAAGATGATGCAAGGCCTGGAATCTGAAGAGGGCCGCTGTGATCTGAACAGGAAGTTGATGACGGCGTGCTCCTGTACGAGATTCATCTCGTTCTATATGCACGAGAATCAAGATGCGGCAACAGAACTAGGGTTTCAAGAAAACCCTAGGAACTTGAACTCTCAAATCTCCAAACATCAATAACAAGAACTTCAAAGAAACGAATCTCGAATAGAATTACAAACTTAAAAATCCTCGAGAATCGACCCGCTCTGATACCATGTTATAAAATATGAAGCGGAAGCAAAAACATGGAAAAAGAATAAAAACAAGGAAGAACAGCGTGATTTTAACGTGGAACCCTACTCCGTAAGGAGCGGGATGAAACCATGGGAGAAGCCCTCTAAGGGGCGTGTTTCTCTATTGATTTTCTCAATGAGTACAGGAGGTCTGGGGCTCCTTATATAGCCTTCCCAGAGCCTCCAAATCCCACCACTGGGCGGTATGGGACTAAACACAAGATGGGGTAAATGGATCTTCTCCAGGGTCCATTTACCCTGCTACAACTCAATAGGTGCACTACCAAATACTCCAATAGTAGTCAATTTCAAATTTGAATTTCAAAATTAGTCGGTAGTCAGTTAGAGTCAATTTAGGATAATTAGTTAGAATTTGAAATAGTTGCTATTTTTGTAACCTTATCCCTCCTATATAAAGGGATGAAGGCCTATTGTTTTAAGGAGTTCAGTATGTTATCAAATGAGATTTAGTCTCTAATCTCCTCTCCTTCTCCCTCTCCCCACGCGTGATCTGCACGTTCTTCTCCTCTCCATCCCCTCGTGTTCCCGACGAGTTTTTCTTTTCTCAACCCCTCTATTTTCTCCACAAAATTCCACCGTTCAAAAAATATTATTTTTCGCCGCCGCCGATCTTCAATCCGCATCACACTACATGCTCTATCATGCTTGTTAGGGGCAATATGATTACTTGGCGAAGCAAGAAACAAACAGTAGTCTCGAAATCAAGTGCAGAAGCATAATACATGACGATGGCCCGAGCACCTATGTGATCACATGACTTGTCTCTTTCCTACAGGAACATGACCTTTCTGTTGTTAATCCAATACCATTACACTATGATAACAAGTCAGCCACATACATTGCCATAAATCATGTTTTTCATGAGAGGACCAAACACATTGAGACTGATAGTCACTTCATTCATGACGCAATACGAGGAAAGTTCACCACTCTGCACATCTCCAATGAACTTCGCTTGCAGACATCTTCACGAAAGCACTACCAAAGAACTACCTCTCATGTCTGATTTTCAAGTTGGGCAAGATCGACAGATATGCTCCAACTTGAGGGGGAGTGTTAGAGTTACTGTTATTTCTATTTTATTCGAGTCATGTAACCCTTCAAGAACATTCATGTACTTTTCCCTTTTGTCTCTCTAGGGGTTTCTTTATATATAAGAGACCCTAGACTCATGGAATAAGACAACGCTTCATTATCTTCTCCATAGATCTATTTTATAATGGGATGGGGAAATTGATGTAGATGTTAATCATAGGATAAATGCGGGTTGGCTAAAGTGGAGAGGAGCCTCTACTGCTCTTTGTGAAAAGAAAATCCCTTTTGAAAGTCAAAGGAAAGTATTACAAAGCAACCGTGAGATTTACTATGCTCTATTGATCAGAGTATTGGCCCGGGAACCATAGACATGTGCAGAGAATGATAGTAGCAAAATAAAAATGCTAAGGTGGATTTTTTTGAGACCAAAAAAGGAGGAGACACTCAGCAGTGTTTGTCCCAAATTTTATTTAAATATAACAAAGAAAAACAAAGAGAAACGGTAGCTAAACCATACAATTAAAGGTCCCAATCATCCACCAATCTTGCGGAGTGTACCCAAACATTTTCCTTATAGAACCTTTGCCCAGAAAAAAGAAGCGCATTTCTGCCCAGCCACAGGGCCGAGATAATAGCAATAGGTCTAATTAGCTCTCGTCGGGGTTTATTCCTGTTTCTCACCAAGGAGCCGCAAAAAGAGGCCAGGTACGTCCTGCACGTCCACGCCAGATCAGCCACGTCCCATATCGAATACGTTTTCGCACATTTGAAGAACAGGTGTTCAAGGGTCTCAATCGTCTCATCGCACAGGAGACATCTATCAGAGATGGAGCCCAGAAGCCTAGGCACAGCGGTCTCTCGTCATCATTCTTTGCCTTCTGAACCACAAAAAAAAATCCAACACGCTCATGGAGGCCCAGACTCCCAAAGGAAGGCGCAATCCCGAAGCAAATCGTCCGAGCGCGATGGGGGCGGTCCTGCATATCGCCCCAAAAGCCATCTTGACCGAAAAGGTGCCCTTACGTCACACCCAATGGTCTCTTCCCGCAGAGGTCTCCCCACCTCCTTCAAAGAATCCAGCATCATTAGAAATTCCTCGAGGCGTTGGTCCGAAAAATTTGTGGAGAATGTGGGGAACCAATTACCATCTGACAAATAAGATGCAACAAACGCATTCTTATCAGTAGCCAAAGCGAAAATGCGTGGGAAACGCGTGCTCAGGGGCCCCCCATCCGTCCAATCATCAGTCCAGAAGGCGAAGATTCCCCGTTGCCGAGCACTGGCCTGAACAGCGAGTGATGACGAGAAACACCTCCATCATCCCCTTCCAGAATGGCGTGGGAGACCTCACACGAACTCAGGCTGCGGGGCGCACCAAGTACATCATAAATCTTACGCAAAAGGCTGCAGCAAATATCTTCACCAGGGCCCTAAACTCTGCTTGCCCATTTCAAAACAGGGCCTCATTCATTTGCTCCAGCCTCCGGATTCTCAGGCCCCCCACCTTTTTAGGGAGCATGATCACATCCCACTTAACGAGGTGCATCCCACCCGATTCACCACCGTGCCTGCCCCATAAGAACTTACGCATTAGCTTCTCAAGACAACTACGAATCCCTTCGACAAGCGATGAGTGGACAAGAAAAACAATGGGATCGAGGATAGTACTGCCTTTAAAAGAACCAGCCACCCCCCTGGAAAGGATGGCCGACTTCCAACCCGCAAGCCTGGCTTCAAGCTCTCGACAACCTGTAACCAATCCCTCAGCCTTGTTCTTCCCACCATCAAAGGCATCCCAAGGTAGTCGATCGGAAGGGAGCTGCACTCCGAGCCTAAAGTTCGGCCACAAGCAATTGCCGCGACCTCCAACAAACCGAAGGGGACAAACTTTGATTTATCCACATTCTTGAAGAGCCCGGGAGTTCACTGAATAGATCTAAGGCCAAGGGCATTCTCGAGGCTTCCTCAACGCCCCCCTCAATGAAAAAAATAGTATCACCCGCGTACTACAGCAGCAGGATCCTCGATTCATCTCGCGAGTAGCCCGCCGAGAAGCCACCATCAATCACGCGGTACGCAACAAGCGTCATACATCCGCAGCAATGACGAATAGCAGGGGTGCCAGAGGACAACCTTGTCGCACACCCCTACGCGGTTGGAAGAAAACATCCTCCAGGCAGTCGTTTACCAAGACTGAAAAGGATGACGTCGTAACACAAGCGTTTTATCCAAGAAATCCATAGATCCGAGAAGCCTCTCCTCCGCATAACCGACCAGAGAAACTTCCAATCCAAAGTATCATAGGCTTTTGCAAAGTCCACTTTCCACAAACACCTGCCTTACCCCTCCTCTTCCAGTCCGCAATTATTTCCGAGGCAAGGATCAAACAGTCTGAGATGTGCCTGCTCGAGACAAAGGCTGATTGGAGCGGAGATATAATAGTCTCCAGAGCACGGCTAAGCCTTAAAGCGAGCACCTTCGCCACAATCAGGTAGAGGGCGTTTGATAGTGCAATGGGTCGGAAATCTTCAATGTGTTCCGCCAACGAACTCTTTGGAAGGAGAAAGATGAGGGATTTATTTATTCTCTCAAAACCAGCATTACCCACAAAAAATTCCGAGATGACCTCCAAAACCTCCTCGCAAACGAGGTCCCAAAAATCCATGTAGAAAGCAACAGGGAAGCCATCGGGGCCCGGAGCCCCATCCACATTAAGGCTCCAAACCGCAGATTTCAACTCCTACAAAGAGACAGCCTGCGTCAAACCCCCCAATCATAGAGGTCGGTAAATAGGGAGCCCCAAGCCCCGTCCACCTTCAAAGCCATGTCAGCCTCATCAACGAGAAGTCTCTGAAGTGATCCACAATCGCCTTCCCTATTTTTCTGTCACCTTCCACGCGTATACCATTCACCATAACCGATCTCATAGTATTTGACCTACGCCTCCCGCTAGCTATGCAATGGAAAAAAGCTGTGTTTGCGTCCCCCTCCTTAAGCCATGTATTTCTTGACCTTTGTCTCCATTCAGTGATGCGCTTTTGATCTTCAGCCGCAATTATCTCGTGAGCCAGCGAGCGCGTGACCAGCTCATCCCCCGAGAGCTCCCTAAGATCCTCCTGTGCGTCAAGGCTACTAACCACCGCCTCTGCCTCTGACCTGGCGACATACCTGGAAGCTCTGGATTCCTTTTTGAAAGAACATAATCGCCTGCGTAAGGACACCAACTTCTGCACAAATCTAGACGTGGCCGAACCAGAAACCTCCACATTGGACCAATGCGACACCACCATCTCTCTAAAATTTTCCTCCAACAACCATCTCTTCTCATATCTAAAGAAACCCCTCTGCGGTTGGGACTCCCCGGAGTCCCAGAGTATCGGTGAATGGTCGGACAAGGTTCTCGGGTGAGTTATCACAGAGGACAACGCGAACATTTCAAGTAATTCTGCCGAAGCCAAAAATCTGTCAATTCGAGAGCGAGAGTTGGAGCTTCTCCAAGTGTAAGCCGAGCCCCCCGCGTCCATAACCTCCAGGGCCATGGAATCAATAGCGTCAGCAAACTCATCCGAGCTCGGGTCCTGGCCTCCCCTGAAGCGCGGTCTGTCCGTTGTTCGTAGAGTAATATTGAAATCCTCCCCCCAACGAGCCAGGGGATACCCTCAAAGGTTCTACTCACCTCTTGCAAGTCCTCCCACAACTCCCTCCGCCGAACATGATTACAAGGGCCGTAGACGCACGAGATCGCCAAGGGTGTAAAGGATTTGACGCATATCAGGAGAACAAAGAGAAGGTGTCTCCCGCAAAGCACTGAGCTGTAAGTCAAGGCAGAAGACCTCCATGCCACAAGTAGACCTCCAAAGGCACCTTTGTCTCCATTCAGTGATGCGCTTTTGATCTTCAGCCGCAATTATTTCGTGAGCCAGCGAGCGCGTGGCCAGCTCATCCCCCGAGAGCTCCCTAAGATCCTCCTGCGCGTCAAGACTACTAACCACCGCCTCTGCCTCCGACCTGGCGGCATACCTGGAAGCTCTGGATTCCTTTTTGAAAGAACATAATCACCTGCGTAAGGACACCAACTTCTGCACAAATCTAGACACGGCCGAACCAAAAGCCTCCACATTGGACCAATGCGACACCACCATCTCTCTAAAATTTTCCTCCAACAACCAGCTCTTCTCATATCTAAAGAAACCCCTCTGTGGTTGGGACTCCCCGAAGTCCCAGAGTATCGGTGAATGGTCGGATAAGGTTCTCGGGCGAGTTATCACAGAGGACAGCGCGAACATTTCAAGTAATTCTGCCGAAGCCAAAAATCTGTCAATTCGAGAGCGAGAGTTGGAGCTTCTCCAAGTGTAAGCCGAGCCCCCCGCGTCCATAACCTCCAGGGACATGGAATCAATAGCGTCAGCAAACTCATCCGAGCTCGGGTCCTGGCCTCCCCTGAAGCGCGGTCTGTCCGTTGTTCGTAGAGTAATATTGAAATCCCCCCCCCCCAACGAGCCAGGGGATATCCTCAAAGGTTCTATTCGCCTCTAGCAAGTCCTCCCACAACTCCCTCCGCCGAACATGATTACAAGGGCCATAGACACACGAGATCGCCAAGGGTGTAGAGGATTTGTCGCATATCAGGAGAACAAAGAGAACGTGTCTCCCGCGAAGCACTGAGCTGTAAGTCAAGGCAGAAGACCTCCATGCCATAAGTAGACCTCCAGAGGCACCGACAGCATCCAGCACTCTAAACTCATCAATGCCAGCGTCAAAGGATCTCCGAACAACATCAGAGACGAATTGGAGCTTTGTCTCCTGCAGCATGACAACATCACAACTCCATTCAATGAAACACGAACCAAGGATTTTCCTCTTGTCCAGCTCCCCTAGTCCTCGAACGTTCCAGGAAAGAACCTTTATTTAGAACATGAGTACGGTCCCTGAATGCGGATCACACCGGAGACCTCCGCAATGCTTGCTTTTAGGTCCGAGCATGGTTGAGGATCAATGAGTCGAGGCCGAGATCTCTGCCGACGTTTGTACCTCTTATCGGACTTTTTGTCGCCAGCCCCCTCATCAAGACGAAGACCACATTCCGCAGGGTATTCCACCAGTGATGCAGTTAAAGGGTGAGCATCTCGATACTGATCACTCGAATCTTCGACTACATCCGATCGAGCATCCGCGGAAGACGAGGCGGATTGGCGCGAGGAACCCACAAAAGAAAACATAGGGGCATTGATGCAGAGCGGCGGCTCTGGAGGGAGATTGACAGCCTTGCCCCAGGACCCCCCAAAATTGCGTACCAGCTCACACGGTGCCAATCGGGGCGAGCACACCTTGGGATCCGAGAAGCTCACCCGGCCCGAGAACAGCGAGCTTGCCAAGGGGTCCGAGAAGCCCATACGGCCCGAGAAGAAAGATGTAAACGGGTTTGGACCCCCCCCCCCCAAAGGAATGGGATGCAGAAGGGTTCGTGCGTTCGAGCAGGAGCCCAGGACCATGAGCCAGAGAGACAGGCGCTGACGGGAGAGAGGGCACCAACCCTGCCACCTCAGCAGGCAAAGAGAAGTTTGGGACGACAAGGCACATGACCCGAGGAGAGGCCTCCAAAGGTCGCAACGAATCATCCCCGTGCCTCGAACCAAGCGACGTGAACCTCGGAAGCCCCACCGTCGACGCAGAAGGCGAAGCGACGTCGGACAACACCGGAGTCTCCACCGCAGGCGGGGGCTCCAAGACATGCACCTCCACCCGGAAACAGAAACGTCCAACATCCAACGTCGCGAAGAAGACGGAGTCTCTGGGAATACCCATAACCGACTTGCTGCACTCCATCGGCAAAAGCGTGACATCCGGATCCGAACCCGGTGTCAGTCCATCCTCAAGCATCGCGAGCACCGAGCCCCATCGTCGGAAGGCATGTCCCAAACAAAAAACTGAACGGGACAGGAAGGGAACACCACGCACCTTCACAACGCATCTCACCGAGTCTGATACAACTCCATCCGCAAATCGGAGAGGTCGCCAGATAACATCGTCCACCCCACCACTCGAGAGCAGACGGTCTCTCTGTACCGAGGAGAGGCCACGAACACAACACCAACGATCACCGAGTGACACCACGTCCCCCGAGAACCGTGGCCCAAGGAAATCAGTGAGATGGACCTTCAGAACTTCCAAAGAGATGCATTTTCCCAGAGTGGAGTCGATCACTGCATGGGTGCCAACATCCTGCACATCTCCCGCAACCACCGCCGCATAACTACGTTGCCCTCGGCGACCATCGACAGGAGCGTTAACCCGTTGCACAGGCTGCCTTTCGGAACTACGCCTGACAACACGTCCGAAACCACGCTCGAAAACAAACTTGCATGTGGCTCGACGATGGCCCACTCCCCCGCAGGAAAAACATCTTGGCGGGACAAGGCAGAAAGACGCTACGTGGCCCCGAACACCACAGCGGAAACATCTTTTCCCCAACTTCTTGTGGGAAACATGCACCCACTCATCGTCCCCCCCAGCAAACTGCACCGCGCCACCCGCACCATCCAGCATCCCCCCTTCCCTGTTGCGAATGACCCTTTTCCCGCTCCGACCTTCATCTCGCCAACCCACTGCGAACAACCCATCGCTACCCTGCTCCGAGGGACCCCGCGCCACGAAGGCACGACGCCTCCCCACTGCAAAGGACCCATCGCCCCCCTGCTCCGAACGGCCCTTATCAGAGCAACCCCGTTGCGGTGAAACTCCCCGCTGCGACGAACTTCCCCGCTGCGACGAGTTCCCCCGCTGCATACTTCCCCCCAAAAACTTCCCCCCAAAAAATGCTAAGGTGGATGTGTGATCATACACGAAAAGATCGGATTCGGAATGATGTAATCAAAAGGAAAGTTGTTGTAGCTCTGATAGAGAATAAGATGAGAAAAAATCGCTTAAGATGGTTTGGCCATTTGCAAAAGAGACCGGTCGATGCATCAGTTAAACGACGCGAGATTTGGGATGTTAAGCCGGTTAAGAGATGGAAGGAAGCCCCAAGAAGTATTGGAATGAGACTATATTAAGGGATCTTAGTTATTTAGATTTAAACCCAAGAATGACCCAAAATAGATGTGAATCAGGGTAAAAAAACCATGTAGTCCACCCTACTTAATTGTGAGAAAAAGGTTTTATTGTTGTAATTTAGATCATTAATTCACGATGATAAGACCCAAGGTTTAGAAAGATAGTATGCAATATCCGTTCGGTTAGGCAGTCTGACATGAGTAAGCAGGTAGGCAGAAGTATATGCATATTATGTTGTTTGTATTATTTTAATTTAAAATAATTCAAAAGTATAATAATAAAAAATAGTTAACACAATATAAAACAACATGATTCATTTCATTAACAAGGAATGTTCGATGAGATGTTTGTTGGCTACGCAATCCGTTAAATAGAATCATATGAATGTAATAATTATAAAAGAAAGAAATACTCCATTGATAATCGATGATGATTATTCAATTTATGCATAAGACATGCACATACATTATTGACATTGGTAATAGGTCATCACCAAAATTTCTAAGTCGATGGATAAAGCCTAATAACAAATGATTTAAATTTATGATTCCATAATATAAGGTTTAAAAAATATTGTTGATGAGAATTTAAAAAACATATTGTTGATATTATAAAGCTTCAAAAAATATTGTTTCATAATGTGTCAATCAGAGATGATGCAGGAAGTTGGACATTAATCCTATTTAATATGTAGCTGCGTATGCAGATTACTCGGATTGTGTATGCGCTTTAACCACATATTGACTGCATATGACATGCGGCCACATATGCGACCGCATGGACAGCATTTCCAACAATGATCGGACCCAAGAATGTCCATCCATGGTTGCCTTGTGTCGCAGCATGTCTCCTTTTAGGCACAATTACGTGGTGGGAATGAGTACGATTGTCGTGTCGAAGGAGAGAGAAACATCACTTGCCATTATTGATGTTGCTGCAACTGGCACTACCACTATTGCTATTGTTGTTGTAGATAGTGAAGCCATTGTTCTCACTGAGAAAGCAGCAGCATCGATGTTGATATTGCTTGTTGTGTGACCCTGGCATTGGCGGTGTGAGATGGCACTAAAAGGCAATGGAGAAGCGGATAATGGAAGAGGAGAAGAAGGGGGAGTTTCAATGTTGAGAGAAGATGAAGAGGGGACTAGGTTTTAACCTTGCTCCGATACTATGCAAAAAGAAGAGAAAATTTTCTATATCTTGAGAGGATACCATAGCACTTCTTGCATAGGAAGATGCTAGGGTTAAAGTTACCGAGGTGATTACCTTAAAAGATATATACTAGGAAGGGTTACAAAAAATCAGGAAAAAATATTTCTCTAAAGGGAAATTTCTCCTAACATTGATATATATATATATGCGTGTTATGCGTGACTTGTTTCTCTTAACATTAATATGTGCATATTATGCAAGAATTGAATCTTAGTGTGACCGTAAACCAAGATAGACCTTTGGTAACTTTTTGACTTAGCAAAAGGAAATTTTGTCTTCTTGCTTTGATGGATATCATCTCTAATATCTTCTTTGATTTGATAAGATCGTTAACTGACATCAACGAAAATTCATCAAGCTAGAAGGACATGCACTATGAAAAGGGGGTCGAGGAATTATTCAGGGTTTTGTTTAACCCTAGGCAAGGTAAGCTTATCTTGGAAAACAGCGAGAAAAAGCTATAACATCTCATTATATGAAAGTCCAAGAGATAAAAACACAATTTTATCTCCTGCGGTTATTGAAGCTACCGGAGAGGGTAGCTTTCTTCCTTTGACTTTTCCGCAGAGGGAGGATTTTAACGGTAGGCTCTTTGGTGATTTGTCTTCGGTGGTTTGTGTTCTCTGTGGCAACGATGAGGAATCCTTAAATCACCTTTTCTTCAATTGCTCAGTCACTACAGGTGTCTGGGAGGAGGCGGGGATATCTTGGATCAACACCTCAAACTTGGTCGGTTTTTGGGACTCATTGCGGTCCAACAAGGACAGGCCGCGCAGAGACTTCGTGGGCCTTTTTGCTTGCATTTGGGCGATTTGGCTGGGGCGTAATGCAACAATTTTTAGGGGCCAAAGATTTTACAAGGAGAATGTTTTGGCTCACGCGGCACTTCTAACTTGCGATTGGACGTTACTGTAACTCGCGTCTTCTGTTCCGGGTGGGATCTTCTCGATCTCATCTCTGTCCCTTCTCTCTCTGTCCCTGTACTTCTTACCTTCTTGTTTACCGCTTTTTATTAATAAAGCTTTTGGGGCAACCACCATGCCGTGTCTCCCCCGAATCGTTAGATTTCAAAAAAAACACAATTTTATCTAATTATGTTAACCATTTAGGTGATTGATGAGCAAACTGCAACAAAAAATAAGAATACCTCAAACAAATCATCAAGAATTTTATTCCTATATTCAGTCTCCAGCAACTGACTCCGTTCCTCCCCACCATCAAATAGCTGCGGTGGCATATTAGAACTTGAATTTTGATCTGCATTGCTACTATCAGGTCCAATAATTTCATCAAGCACAGCACTTTGAGAATTATCAATGCTGATGTCCCAGCAAATTCCTGAATCAGGATTCTCAGCCATGATAATTTCAGCTTTCTCTGCAGATTGTGGTGTCGATATGACAGCGTACTCTGTCACAGTAACTGCTAATTCTTCACTAGGATTTATTATCTCATAGGAATCAGAAGATTCATCAGACACTTCTACTGGTCCAATGTCCCAGTCAATTTGAGGCTCCTCCATAGAAATATTCCAGTCAATACCATCTATATTGATACCTACATCAGTTGGAGCACTCATAGCCACAGAACTCTCTTTCAAAGAATCAAGAGCATCCACAGCCGCACAAACATTCCTGCTAGGAGGTTTCTCGTGAAGGTTTCGCAGATTTGGAAGCACTGACTTGGGACTTTTCTGTAAAGAAATTAAAAAAATGTGATGCAGAAGCTTATCCCTGATGTAAATGCTGAATCAGGCATGGACCACGAAAAAACATGATATTCTAAATTATCACACACTGACCTCTATTTCGGTATGGCAATCCTTAACAAGGTTAGAATAGTACTCAATGGCTTTCATCACAGTATCATTACTGAGGGTTTGCAAAAAACTTTCAAACGTTGAAGGAAGAGAATTTGTGGTTTCTAGAAGTTCTGATCTAACATTGATTCCCTACAAAAAAAGGAAGAGATGGAGAAAGTATCATCTGGCGCTGACAAAGTAAAAAGCACTATTTTAAATGTGCATGTGAAAGAGTGTGCATGTGCGTCAAATCATAGAAGAGATGATCCTTACCTGTAATCCAAGTTCCTGACAGGCTTCTACATATTTGGCTGCAGATAAGGCAGCACTTCTTTTGATGTCAGCCTCCTTCCTTTCTAACTCTGCTAGCTGCTGTTGAACTTTCTGAATCTGTTTTTTCAAGTAAGGGCTTCAGAAAGGAAACATAAATGGTGCATCAGTAAAGAACAACGAATACAAGACCAATATGACCTTGAAATGTTTATCGCAGGATACTTACATTTCGTAATTGACATTTTGGGTCATTATCTGTGAAGCCTCTCCAAGAAATATGTGATCTTTCTCAAAAGCTCGAACTATGGATTCCCATTTGTGAACCCCTCAGGATCCGGGTACCCGTTTACGCGCAATTCGCAAGATATCATTCACAATTATATCGCACAAGTTGTGAAAATACAGGAAAAATTTTTTCGCGACTATGACATTCATTCTCAACACATGACCACAAGTAAAAGAGACAGACATCACCAAAATTTCTTTTCATTAATATTCATATCCATTTACAACATGCACAAGCATATTCCATGTTACAACATATATCCCAAAATGTGACAAAAGAGATAGCATTTACATCATCATCTGAACAAAACTAAGACAAAGTAAATCATACCGTCGGGTGTACACTATATCTCCTGGAAGCATGTATATACTGAGCGGCTACTAAACTGCAGGCTGTTTGCCTGCCACACACAATAGGAAGAAAAGGCGTCAGCGGTTGCTGGTACCTCCCAAAAACTTATATAAAATAACGGGCATTTATTATTTACAAAAGAAACAAGCAGAAAGGCGAGAGCAACTCAAATTAAGATTTAATTCTACTTGCAAATGAAAACGGTTTTTCAGGTTACTGGTAAGCATCTCAAATGTTTGTAATGTATTTCTAATGACTTTCCCCTGAACCCGGCATTTCCCATATGTAACATTATTTCGATAGCAGTTGCGTAATCATGAGTGTGTGAGGGGGAATGCATATATCATTTTCCTTAGAGATCATGTTGGTAAGTGAAAAAAAATGGAAAAGTTGAGATTGTAGAGATCTATTAATTTATTTAAATTCTTGGGTAGAGAGAATGGTCTTTTGATCTTAACTTCTCAATGTCTCAACTTCAATGTTTCAGATATAACTCCAGATGTTGTAGATGTAGATATGGATGATCTAGATATAGAATCGCCAGTCTGTTGGCGAAGTAACTCAAGCGGTGAAGAAGCCTACAAATGGCTCTTCCGTCTCGCCCTCTAATCGGAAGCGCGGTCCAATAGAGGGATAGGTCTATTCTCCAACTACGCCACTGAGACGGGTGAGAGTGACTCCCTAGAAAAGTCGCTCTAGAAAAACACAGCCCGACTAGTACGGGCAACCGAGCTCGTACGTAAAGCTGAAAAACCAGGATCCCCCGCCTGGGCATCCTAAAACAGGGTCAGCGGAACCGGTCTAAAGTCGGGATCCCAACGAGGCGTAAAAACACTGCGAGCTCGCGTAAAAACCGTGTAAAAGACTGGGATCCTAGACCCGCGCACTTGGCGGCCGCTGCCCTAACTGGGCTTCCTTTCCTCCGCCCAGTTGAGGGTCACCGCGCCCTCGCACGGTCAGGTGTAAAGATCACCGTGACTGGCATAATTAATTATCATTATTGAAGTTATCAACCCCTACTTCGATATCCTTATTGATTTACAAACTAATTGGGTATACCAGCTGATCAACCATATGATCTATTACAATAATATTGCAATAACAAAGATTTCATTTGATCATGAAATCGAGACTATTGTATCTTTATCTCAAAAATGAGCAATCACTAAGTTGGGCTTTGTCGTAGTTGATTATGATAGAAGTATAGAACAAGGATATGTTGTACTGAGATTTTGATTATCATACATGTGATCTAATAATGAAAAGAGTACTTAATATATATATATATATATTGAGATATGGTCATGATTTTGTAAATGTTTAAATCCGTGTATTAGGACAGTCAAAAGATCAATGAGTTAAGTTTTGTTTCATCAATTGTAGCTTGTGAACTCATCTATGACCACAATATTATATCTACAGCTTTCAGGTCTGCTTAGTGTGTCATCTACATGCCAAATATCAAATTCCTTATTTTGAAAACAAGATGCTCCTTCTGTTAAAAGGATCCCTATAACATCCGGTAGCTTAGGTGGCAAGATTTAACATTTATTATTATTATTATTATTATTATTATTATTATTATTTTAATAATAAACAGAAATTCATCATCTAAACATGTATCCTAATCCTGGTAGTTATGTATCTTTTGTGGAAAGTTGTAGCTCTAAAACATATCATAGCACTCATACAGTAACCATGCACAATAGCAGTAATGCCAGTAACTCAAGCATCCCTTTTTGCATTCCTATTTACACACAATTTCTAATATTCCACATAACTTACATAATAACATGTATTTACAGGGTCATATAATATCATAACTCAACTTAATCTTATTATTACTTAACATATTTACTCAAAGCCGTGAACAATAACAACCTCATTCCCTTATTAGAATATCCTATTATAAAAGATTTAGGTCAAGATAATACAGTTTTCATAATTGCATGTAGTGATTATAATTCTTTCATTTTTTTTTTTACAGGTGGCATTATGTTGTGAAAAGGTAAATTAACTTTGGCTTTCAACTTTTGTCTTCTTGGTACAGCAGCAAAATCTGGGACCTTAACTGGACTAATTTAGTTGTAGAGTTTAAATCGACTCCTACTGTTACCTATTAGTATATCCTTGGTTCCAGTTTATTATTATTATCATTTGAAAAAAAAACCCTCTTAATCAATCAAGAAATCCAAAATATTTGATTCAAATAGAGAGATCAGGAGCTATTGATTAGAGATATAATCTCATGCAAAAGATTTTCTTAATGAACCAAGGATTCTCAAACTAGAAGGAGATACTAATTAGATTTCTAGTAAATATAATTAGTTTCCAGATTTAGATCAACCCCCAATTCCAAAAAAATTAAGCCAATAAAAGTAAAATGAAATAAGAATCCAGATTTTTGATCAAACAGTACTATTATTATGGAAAATCCACGATCAAATGCAGATATAGATAATAAGTATGAAATCAAGATGGGGGAAATCATATGCGTAGCAGCAAGAAGAGGGGATAAGAAAGTACCTTGATGTCTGAATTGGAAGCCCCAATTGGGAGATGAACAGCAGCTGCTTCCAGGGCTGAAATAGAGCAGCCACAGTTGGAGAAGAGTAGCAACACTATTGCTGGACTGGAGCAACAAATGCAAGACTTGTTTCCAGCAGACTGGAAAGCTGGAGCTCTTTGCTTTCGATAGGGAATTGAAGTGAAATTGGGAACAACGAGAGGGGTTTTGGGTTGGTCTTTTATAGGAGAAAGGGGGTTCAAGGGTAATGCCAAGTGGGGGCATAAATGTTAAACTTGGCAACATCCTACTATACAGCCTGTACAACTGTACTGTACAAATTTTTTTTTTTTTATTACTTACTTTTTTTTTATAACCGAGCGCTGTCTGCTGGCTGCTGCTACAGTTACTGTAGCATATTAATTGTTAGTTTAATAATTTTTTTTTTAAACCAAAGCTCTATCAACTTAAAGTTGATCGTATGTGCGCCTCGGTTCTCGGATTTTGACGCGCAATGTCTTGTTTTGATTGTCTTTCAACGACGATCAAAATGAGTAAAGTATAGATATACTTTCGGTTGGGTTTTGAACCCCCGAAATTTTCGGATACGATTTTTGTTTGAGGTTAAATTTTACGATTTAAAAATATCAACCGACCTCCGATTGACGAACGGTTGATTCCGTTGGTCTTGTATCGTCGAATCGGATCTAATGACGGTCTCGGTTTGTTTTGCGGCTTCCGAATTTGTGTCGCGGCTTTTCGCGGCACGCATTACGAAACGACCGATTTTTGATCGATTTCACCCGAGCAACTTTTGATTCACTACCAATTGGTCGTTTTAGGTTGGTTTGTATTGACCGACAATGTTTTTGGGTTCGTTAGACCCAAAATCGGACGACTTCGGGTTTGATTGGAGACCGGATGCTACAAATATAAAAACCTCAAAGGGAGTCTCGTCCTCGAGACTCGAGTCAAGGCTATTCAGTGACTTGTTTAAATTTCATATGTCCATAACAACCTCAAAGGGTTTTGAACCCATAAAAACCTCAAAGGGAAAACAAGCCATATATTTATAATGTGTCTAATTACAAAAGCTTGTGTTGATGATTACATCAGAATAGCTGCGGATATCGTGCCCGCATGTCGGATTCAGTCTCCCATGTCGCTTCCTTGACGCCGTGTCGGTGCCACAAGACATTGACCAATGAAATCTCTTTGCTGCGAAGCTTCTTCACAGCACGATCAAGTATCCGGACAGGCTTCTCCTCATAGGTCAGATCCGGCTCTACGTCAAGATTCTCGTAACTGATGACGTGCCGAGGGTCGTGGACATACTTCCTCAGATTGGATATGTGGAAAACATCATGAATAGCTGAAAGATGTGGAGGAAGGGCTACTCGGTATGCCACTTTCCCCACTCTAGCCAGAATCTCAAAAGGTCCAACATATCGCGGCGCCAACTTGCCACGAACACCGAATCTCTGCACTCCCTTCATGGGAGATACTCGTAAAAATACCCAATCTCCAACCTATAATCGATAGGAGTGTCATTAATATGAGAGTAATTTGGACATATTTATATATGTCAAAGAAGAATAATAATTAGATTACCTGGAACTCTAAGTCTCTCCTCCGACGATCCGCATAGCTCTTCTGGCGGCTCTGTGCCGTCAGAAGCCTCCGCCTCACAAGATCAACAGCTCTCGCAGTCTCCTCCAAGAGATCCACGGAATATAAAGCATGATCACCTACCTCACGCCAACTGAGAGGTGTGAGGCATCTCCGCCCGTATAGGGCCTCGAATGGTGCCATGCCAATACTGGAGTGATAGCTGTTGTTGTACGTGAATTCCACTAACGGCAGATGGTCCTTCCAGGACCCTTTCCACTCCAAAGTGCATGCGCGAAGTAGGTCCTCAAGTGTCTGAATGGTGCGCTCACTCTGCCCGTCTGTCTGCGGATGATAAGCAGAACTCATTTTTCAGCTCTGTCTGTAGTGCTGACATGAATTGATGCCAATAATGAGATGTAAATCTCGAATCCCTGTCAGACACCACCTCTCGTGGTATACCATGCAGCCTGATAATGTTCTGCACATAGAGCTTGGCCAATCTGGATGGAGTATAAGTCGTGTTGACAGGTATGAAGTGGGCTGACTTGGTCAACCTATCAACAACGACCCATATAGAATCATGGCCACCTGGCGTCTTCGGTAATCCCGTGACAAAATCCATAGAAATGCTCTCCCACTTCCACTCAGGAATGGGGAGAGACTGCAGTAATCCTGGTGGTCTCCTGTGCTCAGCCTTGACCATCTGACAGGTCATGCATCTGCTAACATGTAGGGCCACATCGCGTTTCATCCCATCCCACCAGAAATGTCGACGCAGATCACGGTACATCTTCGTACTGCCTGGATGAATAGATAACCGTGAACTGTGTGCCTCGTCCAAAATGTCTCTGCGAAGCTGCTCGTCATGGGGTACAACGACCCGTCCTGCCTTCCATAAAATAGACTCCATCACAACAAAGTCGTCAAACTCGTCCTTGATGGCGCGCATGTATCTATCATGAATCCAAGGATCGGTCTTCTGGCCCTCAACAATACGATCCCAAAGACTGCTGTATCGTGGAGGTACGGCGGTAGAAATGGATGTGCTCTCTTGAGGATGCCAATCACTCAAAGCTGCAAGTGTATCCCACGTATATAGCCAGTTTGCCGTACCCTCGGCATGTGCTCTCCTGCTAAGTGCATCAGCCACCACGTTTCCCTTACCGGGATGGTAAGAGATCGTGCAATCATAGTCCTTCAGCAGCTCGAGCCATCTACGTTGCCTCATGTTCAGCTCCTTCTGATCAAAGATGTACTTCAGACTCTTGTGGTCTGTGAAAATCTCGAAGTTCACCCCATATAGATAGTGGCGCCAGATCTTCAAGGCGAAGACAACTGCCGCCAACTCCAAGTCATGTGTGGGGTAGTTCCGCTCGTGCGGTCTCAACTGTCGTGATGCGTAAGCAATCACCTGTCCTCTCTGCATCAACACTGCTCCGAGACCTTCTCCAGATGCATCCGTGTAGACTGCATAGTCCTGAGTGCCTGAAGGAAGAGCAAGAATAGGCGCTGTGGTCAACCTCTCCTTCAGTGTCTGGAAGGCCTGCTCACATGAATCGTCCCAAATAAATGGAACTCCCTTCTGCGTCAGTCGTGTCAGAGGACGAACAATGCGTGAAAATCCGCTGACAAAGCGTCTGTAATAGCCCGCTAATCCGAGGAAGCTCCGAATCTGAGTGACTGTCTTGGGCTGCTCCCAAGACATAACTGCATCTATCTTCGCAGGATCAACCGCGATACCTGCCCCAGAAATGATATGCCCGAGAAACGAGACCTGGGATAACCAGAACTCGCACTTGCTCAACTTGGCATATAGCTTGTGCTCTCGTAATGTATCTAAGACGATCCGCAGATTGTGAGCATGATCCCCTTCATTCCGTGAATAGATGAGCACATCATCGATGAACACCACTACAAACTTGTCCAAGTATGGACGAAAGATACGGTTCATCATATCCATGAAAGCCGCAGGTGCATTGGTGAGCCCAAACGGCATCACCACAAACTCGTAGTGTCCATAGCGAGTCCTGAAGGCTGTCTTCGGAATGTCCGACTCGCGAATCCTCAGCTGATGGTAACCTGAGCGAAGATCGATCTTCGAGAAAACCGAAGATCCCTGGAGCTGGTCAAACAAATCATCAATACGTGGCAAAGGATAACGGTTTTTCACCGTTCTCTTGTTCAGCTGCCTGTAATCGATGCATAGTCTCATGGATCCATCCTTCTTCTTGACAAATAGAACCGGAGCACCCCAAGGTGACGTGCTCGGCCTTACGAATCCCATGTCAAGCAACTCCTGCAACTGCACCTTCAGCTCCCTCAACTCGGCTGGTGCCATGCGATATGGTGCCATCGAGATCGGCTGTGTATCTGGCAACAATGTGATCTCGAACTCAATCTCCCTCTCAGGAGGTAGCCCTGGTAGCTCATCAGGAAATACGTCAGGGTATTCTGAGACTACTCGGATGTCCTGTATCATCGGCTCCTGATCAGACACCTCTCGAACAAAAGCAAGGTAAGAATCGCAACCCTGATTAACAAGTCGCTGGGCTCGCAATACTGAAATGTACTCCATGGTGGAGTCATGTGTAGTACCCTCAAACGTGAACTCGGGTAGATCTGGAATCCTGAAGACAACCGTCTTCCTAAAGCAATCAACAAGTGCATGATGAGTGGATAGCCAATCCATGCCTAAAATCAAGTCGAACTCATCTAGCTGTAGGAGTAGACAGTCTGCGATCATCTCGTAACCGCCAATCAGTACGGGCAAGTGCCTGACTATCAGAGATATGACAAATAACTGGCCACCTGGCCCTCGGATGTGATATGGAGACGATAGCGTCTCTGCAACTCTATCTAAAGAAACAAGCAACCTCGAAGCAAGGAAAGAGTGTGTCGCGCCGGAATCAAATAAAACATGGAAAGGTCGGCCCAAGACTGAGACCATACCTTTCACTACAGTAGCGGCTGAACGTGCCTGCTCCTCAGTGACTGCGTGTAACTGCCCCTGCCTGGCTGATGCAGCACTAGATCCTGCCACACTCTGCGTCTGTCTCTGCTGCTGCGGTCGCCTGAAGTTGGAGTTCCTGCCACGGAAACTCCCTGAACGCTGTGTCTGAGGCTGTGGCTGAGAAGGCTGTGGCTGAGGCTCGCCAGAAGCCTGTGGGCACTGTGCACGGTAATGTCCCCACTCGTGACATCGGTAGCACCGGACTGGTCGAGTAGAGGGAGTAGCTGTGTCTGTGCTCCGAGCTGGTCCTGCAGGTGGTCTATCTGCTCGCTGCGACCCAGATGGTCGAGTGGACTCTGTACCTCATCCGGCAAGTACTCCTCCTAGAGTAGTCGATGGAGAAGAGCGAGCACTGCCAGAGAATGTCGAACCTGTAGGTCGGAACCGTCTGGCTGACCTCTGCTGCTGAAATGGTCGACGTATCGGTCCAAAAGATCGTCGCGGTCTAGGCGGTGCTCCAGACGAGCTCCCGTACCGTCTCCCTCTGATGTCCTCGAACTTCTCCGCAGCATCGGTAGCCTCGGAGATAGAAGTGATGTGTAGTCCAGCCAGCTTCTCCTGCACCTCCTCTCGCATGCCGCCAATGAACTTCTCCAGATTCTCCTCTGGAAATGCGCCAGCTGCTCGTGTGTGTCGTGACAGCTCTGTGTATCTGATAAAGTAATCCCGGGCTGTCATCTGCCCCTGACGAAGCTCTGCAAACAGTCGGCGCTGGGACTCCCTCCACTTCGCAGAAAAGAAGTGGGCTCTGAACCTCGTCACAAAATCGTTCCAAGTAGGCTCTCGGCCTAACTCGGACACTACGGCCATCCACCATCGCTCGGCGAAGTCTATCAGTGAGTACTCTACGAAAGATAGCCACGTGTTTCGTGGCGCATTAATCGCCCTGAGCACTTTCATTACTCTCATCAGCCACTGCTCAGCGTCATCTGGTGGACCTGTGCCCTCGAACAAGGGTATGTTGGCCCGCTGATAAGAAGTGAAGACTGACTGGTGCCTGTGAATGGCTGCAAACTCGTGTGCATCCTCGTCAGCAAGGTCAACAGGGTCCTGCTCCCTGTCTAAGTCTGCATCCTCCTCAGCTCCATGCTCTGGAATGTCCTCTAGTGGATCATCAGGATGAGGCTGCTCCACCTCAACGGACTGGTGCTGGTCCTGTCGTATCCCATCCTGGGATGGATAGTACGTGAAATCTGACAGGTCCTCGAATCTCATCTCTATGTCCGTCTGCCTGTCAGCAATCTCAGTCTGCTGGGCCAATATCTGCTCCTGCTGGCCTCGCATGGCAGCTTGCTGCTGCTGTAAATCTGTGAGTGCGCTCAGTATGCGTGCCAGCTGATCAGAAGTATCCTGACCTGGTCGAGATGCCATGGCTCTGCATAAGAACCATAATTAGTTATAAAAATGCCCTAGACAGATATTTATCATAAATGCTTTTCTCTTCTTGGGATATAAGATGAAAATTAATGAAATTGGTGACATCTGTGGTTATTGAATATGAATGTCATATTTCCCTTCTCGAACTCACGACAAGTCGGTAGACTGTCGCTATTCGAGATCTTAATGCGATCGGAATTGTAATATCGCGAATGTGCGTATCGGGGTACCACTGCTCTGATACCAAACTGTGAACCCCTCAGGATCCGGGTACCCGTTTACGCGCAATTCGCAAGATATCATTCACAATTATATCGCACAAGTTGTGAAAATACAGGAAAAAATTTTTCGCGACTATGACATTCATTCTCAACACATGACCACAAGTAAAAGAGACAGACATCACCAAAATTTCTTTTCATTAATATTCATATCCATTTACAACATGCACAAGCATATTCCATGTTACAACATATATCCCAAAATGTGACAAAAGAGATAGCATTTACATCATCATCTGAACAAAACTAAGACAAAGTAAATCATACCGTCGGGTGTACACTATATCTCCTGGAAGCATGTATATACTGAGCGGCTACTAAACTGCAGGCTGTTTGCCTGCCACACACAATAGGAAGAAAAGGCGTCAGCGGTTGCTGGTACCTCCCAAAAACTTATATAAAATAACGGGCATTTATTATTTACAAAAGAAACAAGCAGAAAGGCGAGAGCAACTCAAATTAAGATTTAATTCTACTTGCAAATGAAAACGGTTTTTCAGGTTACTGGTAAGCATCTCAAATGTTTGTAATGTATTTCTAATGACTTTCCCCTGAACCCGGCATTTCCCATATGTAACATTATTTCGATAGCAGTTGCGTAATCATGAGTGTGTGAGGGGGAATGCATATATCATTTTCCTTAGAGATCATGTTGGTAAGTGAAAAAAAATGGAAAAGTTGAGATTGTAGAGATCTATTAATTTATTTAAATTCTTGGGTAGAGAGAATGGTCTTTTGATCTTAACTTCTCAATGTCTCAACTTCAATGTTTCAGATATAACTCCAGATGTTGTAGATGTAGATATGGATGATCTAGATATAGAATCGCCAGTCTGTTGGCGAAGTAACTCAAGCGGTGAAGAAGCCTACAAATGGCTCTTCCGTCTCGCCCTCTAATCGGAAGCGCGGTCCAATAGAGGGATAGGTCTATTCTCCAACTACGCCACTGAGACGGGTGAGAGTGACTCCCTAGAAAAGTCGCTCTAGAAAAACACAACCCGACTAGTACGGGCAACCGAGCTCGTACGTAAAGCTGAAAAACCAGGATCCCCCGCCTGGGCATCCTAAAACAGGGTCAGCGGAACCGGTCTAAAGTCGGGATCCCAACGAGGCGTAAAAACACTGCGAGCTCGCGTAAAAACCGTGTAAAAGACTGGGATCCTAGACCCGCGCACTTGGCGGCCGCTGCCCTAACTGGGCTTCCTTTCCTCCGCCCAGTTGAGGGTCACCGCGCCCTCGCACGGTCAGGTGTAAAGATCACCGTGACTGGCATAATTAATTATCATTATTGAAGTTATCAACCCCTACTTCGATATCCTTATTGATTTACAAACTAATTGGGTATACCAGCTGATCAACCATATGATCTATTACAATAATATTGCAATAACAAAGATTTCATTTGATCATGAAATCGAGACTATTGTATCTTTATCTCAAAAATGAGCAATCACTAAGTTGGGCTTTGTCGTAGTTGATTATGATAGAAGTATAGAACAAGGATATGTTGTACTGAGATTTTGATTATCATACATGTGATCTAATAATGAAAAGAGTACTTAATATATATATATATATATTGAGATATGGTCATGATTTTGTAAATGTTTAAATCTGTGTATTAGGACAGTCAAAAGATCAATGAGTTAAGTTTTGTTTCATCAATTGTAGCTTGTGAACTCATCTATGACCACAATATTATATCTACAGCTTTCAGGTCTGCTTAGTGTGTCATCTACATGCCAAATATCAAATTCCTTATTTTGAAAACAAGATGCTCCTTCTGTTAAAAGGATCCCTATAACATCCGGTAGCTTAGGTGGCAAGATTTAACATTTATTATTATTATTATTATTATTTTAATAATAAACAGAAATTCATCATCTAAACATGTATCCTAATCCTGGTAGTTATGTATCTTTTGTGGAAAGTTGTAGCTCTAAAACATATCATAGCACTCATACAGTAACCATGCACAATAGCAGTAATGCCAGTAACTCAAGCATCCCTTTTTGCATTCCTATTTACACACAATTTCTAATATTCCACATAACTTACATAATAACATGTATTTACAGGGTCATATAATATCATAACTCAACTTAATCTTATTATTACTTAACATATTTACTCAAAGCCGTGAACAATAACAACCTCATTCCCTTATTAGAATATCCTATTATAAAAGATTTAGGTCAAGATAATACAGTTTTCATAATTGCATGTAGTGATTATAATTCTTTCATTTTTTTTTTACAGGTGGCATTATGTTGTGAAAAGGTAAATTAACTTTGGCTTTCAACTTTTGTCTTCTTGGTACAGCAGCAAAATCTGGGACCTTAACTGGACTAATTTAGTTGTAGAGTTTAAATCGACTCCTACTGTTACCTATTAGTATATCCTTGGTTCCAGTTTATTATTATTATCATTTGAAAAAAAAACCCTCTTAATCAATCAAGAAATCCAAAATATTTGATTCAAATAGAGAGATCAGGAGCTATTGATTAGAGATATAATCTCATGCAAAAGATTTTCTTAATGAACCAAGGATTCTCAAACTAGAAGGAGATACTAATTAGATTTCTAGTAAATATAATTAGTTTCCAGATTTAGATCAACCCCCAATTCCAAAAAATTTAAGCCAATAAAAGTAAAATGAAATAAGAATCCAGATTTTTGATCAAACAGTACTATTATTATGGAAAATCCACGATCAAATGCAGATATAGATAATAAGTATGAAATCAAGATGGGGGAAATCATATGCGTAGCAGCAAGAAGAGGGGATAAGAAAGTACCTTGATGTCTGAATTGGAAGCCCCAATTGGGAGATGAACAGCAGCTGCTTCCAGGGCTGAAATAGAGCAGCCACAGTTGGAGAAGAGTAGCAACACTATTGCTGGACTGGAGCAACAAATGCAAGACTTGTTTCCAGCAGACTGGAAAGCTGGAGCTCTTTGCTTTCGATAGGGAATTGAAGTGAAATTGGGAACAACGAGAGGGGTTTTGGGTTGGTCTTTTATAGGAGAAAGGGGGTTCAAGGGTAATGCCAAGTGGGGGCATAAATGTTAAACTTGGCAACATCCTACTATACAGCCTGTACAACTGTACTGTACAAAAATTTTTTTTTTTTATTACTTACTTTTTTTTTATAACCGAGCGCTGTCTGCTGGCTGCTGCTACAGTTACTGTAGCATATTAATTGTTAGTTTAATATTTTTTTTTTAAACCAAAGCTCTATCAACTTAAAGTTGATCGTATGTGCGCCTCGGTTCTCGGATTTTGACGCGCAATGTCTTGTTTTGATTGTCTTTCAACGACGATCAAAATGAGTATAGTATAGATATACTTTCGGTTGGGTTTTGAACCCCCGAAATTTTCGGATACGGTTTTTGTTTGAGGTTAAATTTTACGATTTAAAAATATCAACCGACCTCCGATTGACGAACGGTTGATTCCGTTGGTCTTGTATCGTCGAATCGGATCTAATGACGGTCTCGGTTTGTTTTGCGGCTTCCGAATTTGTGTCGCGGCTTTTCGCGGCACGCATTACGAAACGACCGATTTTTGATCGATTTCACCCGAGCAACTTTTGATTCACTACCAATTGGTCGTTTTAGGTTGGTTTGTATTGACCGACAATGTTTTTGGGTTCGTTAGACCCAAAATCGGACGACTTCGGGTTTGATTGGAGACCGGATGCTACACCATTCCCCCTGAGGAATTTTACAATAAAAAACTAAAAGTGCAAGAGAGGAGATAGACAGAGTGGAAATGAGCTGTATAATGAGCTTACAGCAGAACCAGATAATCGTCCAAATATATTACGGCTTTCTGAGGTTGAGTTCAGGAGTATCTCATAAATCTGCTTTGCTTCCACATAACCAATTGCTGGATGGTATAGATGGCATTAGGTACAAGAAAACTAGTTTTCCATTCATGATGGTGTTAATATAATAACAGAACCACAGACACAGACCCATACAGTGTACAAGGGCATCCTTCGAAATTGGGAAATCAAAATCTTATTAGCAATAATATATTCCGAAGGATGGATATTGGAGCTAAGTAGCTATCCAAAATTTATAAATTATAAAAAAAATGCAGAATTAGTAAACAGGTTTAGACTGTTAGTGACCCCACACCACAACCTATTGCAGAACAAGAACTTTGATCGATGATGTACATTTTCATGTTACTATCCATCAACCTCAATGGGGCATTTGGTTCTGGAATAAGCAGGAATAAAGGTGGAGAATAAGCTATTGTTTGGCTGGAAAGATGGGAATAAGGAGAATAAGGTGAAATAAGGATATGTACGAACTAGTTTCTGTTCGGTTGGCAAATAGGGGATAAGGAATACGGTTTGTAAGTTAGTCCATGTTGTTAATTGCAAATGTTATAAGTCAATCCGATGCACTATTACCAATAAGTTAAAATGAGGTAGTCACATATAAGGGCCGAATGCACTCATGCAACAGAATAATGCATTCTTTTATTTAAATTTGACTTGAGAAGAATATTCAACCATTTATTTCCAGCACAAAACACCTCCATTTTCACTAAAGTTTGGTCACATGAGAGAGCATAGAAGTATATCCACTATATGAATTTTTGAGAATTTATGGAGCAAAGGTTGATTAATTACGAGCTAAAAAGGGTAAAATATCGATGGTTTGCACAAGATCAATTTTAATAAATAACCTCTGAAAAAATGAACCAAAGCTTAAATAATGGATTCAAATAATAAAGAATGGAGAACTAGTCGGTGAATATCAAGGTTGCAGAAAGCAATAGTCGGTAATCGGTCAGCGGGGTCACTGACTAAGGATTAATAGGCAGATGGGCGACTAATCGGATTTAGTCGGCCATTAGTCAGTTTTGAATTTCTTTAATTATTTTAAATATATAAATCATTTTTATACATAGATTTGTAGATTTTCTATACTTTCATAATGAAATAAAAGAAGTAATTGACTTTAAATATAACATTATTACATATTAGAATAAGTTTGCTTATGTATTAGCATAGATTTGTATATTTTCTATATTTACATAATGAAACAAAAGAAGTAATTGACCTTAAATATAACAATAAGAATATTAGAATAAGTTTGCTTTTAAAAGAAAAAATACAATATATATATATAAGCTTGATGTAAAAGCCAGCTGATTAGTCGAACGACTAGGCCGACTAATCGCCCCGACTAGTCAGGCTGACCGACTAATGGCCGACTAGGCTTACTCAAGTCGGCTACCCCCTGACTCAACTAGTCGGACCGACTAGTCGATCTAGTCGACCGATTTTTCCAAGCTTGGTGAATATTATGTCATTTTTGTATTTGCAATATGATAAAAATATAATGTCCAAATGTGTATTCAAATGCAGGGTTCACATTGCAAAAAAGAAACAAAAGTCCAACCAAAAAAAGTTGTGCCTAAGGGCACTTCTTTAATTACCTCTACGTGTAGAGGGTTGGGCACAATTTTTGCAAACAAAATTGAGAGAGGAGAGGCGTGTGGGGAAATGATCTTCTCCATTCATGGATTCTGATGGAAAAGGGAACCCCTTCTTTATTTGCCGATTTCACACCACCAAAGATATGGATGGTGGAAGTGGTTGTCAGCGGTGGAAGAGGCTAGTGCATAGAGGGTTCTAATCACGATTAAGAGGGGCGGTGAGGAGGTGTTGGGTCGATGATGACGAAGTTGTTGCTATTGTGTACGAGATGGGAACAAGGGTTGATGGTTGAAGGGCACGGCGATGGATGGGTGACGGGCAGTGGTGGAAGCTGTTGCGTGGAGGGGTGGTGGTGATTTGAGTTCGCTAGAGGGTTCAGCGATTGTCTTCTTCCCCGAGCACCTCCATGCAGTGGAGGTTCCAACCAAGGGCTTTCGAGTTGCCATTCTTCGATGTGGCTCAATGCTAGATGGGTTCATGTAGCATGGACCTGTGAACACAAAGTCGTTGGGTGGGAGGAGAATAAGCTCGCACCTTCTATTCATCAGGAGAGGGCGAGGTGAGATCTCCAAGGTATGTGAGAACAAAGGTGAGGGAATAGTGCCCTCGTTCTTGGGCCTATTCCCCCATCGAATAGCCCCTAAACATCATGAAATTTGGCTCACAACACATTGCCCAAAAAGTGTTAGAAAATGATAGATATATTCAGGTATTCATGTAAGAGTGCATCCATTCCACATCTCTCATGGAAAAAAAGACATAAAAAATCTCTTCGAGGGTGCATGAGATGTCCACTCCTTCGTCGTTGCAACGCACTGTCGAGGCCTTCTAAGGCCACCGGTGTGACCTAGAGATCCATTGAGATTTCATTCAGCGCATTTTTCGTGTTCTAGGATCTTTTTTCAATCTGGCTTCGACTAGATAAAGATGATTTCAGACCTATAGAACACCTCTCAGCATTTGTGTGGATCTCGGATTGAAGGGGATGGTTGTATGAGTCTACATGTACAATAAATCCTCTATATGCTCGTGTAGACTCGTTCATATCAATGTACTACCTATGACGCTGCCCAGGACCTTCGTAGGTCACTTGCACCACCACCCCGCCCCCGTAGGGTCTTCTTCATTGCCGTAGCACACCGTCGAGGCCTTCTGAGGCCACCAGCATGATCTAGGGATCCATCGAGATTCCGTTCAACGTGTTTTCGTGTTCTAGTGCCATTTTTCAATCTGATTTTAACCGAAGAAGAGTGATTTCAGACCTCTAAAACACTCGGTCCCTTGCGTAGATCCTGGATTGAAGGGGATGGTTATATGAGCCTACGCATATAACAAATCTTCTATTATACTCATGTAGACTCGTTCAAATTGATCTACTACCCCAGTCGATTTCTGTTTCGGCCCTATTCTTTGTCATATCAGAGAGAAAGGGTGATGTCTTCTCTTCATCAGGTGCCTTCAAGGGCCCGATTCACATCGTTATTCGTTAAGAGGAATGGTACCAACAACGAGTTGTGGTCTACGCAGTTCTTGATCCTAATGCAGTGCAATAACAAGGAGCACATTTTGACACAACTGAAGCTGACTGATAAGACTAAGGAGAACGCTTCGTGGAAGCAAGATGGCGTGTACGCGCACATCTAGCTCTCTAGGACTCTCGTCACAGAGATAGCCAATGATATCGTGAATCAACCCACTACCAAGGCAATGTGGGATATCCTGGCAGCCACATATGGTCAAACGAAGAATGAGGTCAAGATTCTTCCGTTGCAGTTTGATATCTTCACATCCAAACAGAATGGTCATCCTCTACACAGCTTCTATTCTTCGCTCTGTACCATGTTAGAGAAGTTTCAAATCTTCATGACAGTGACTACATCTACTAAACAACAGATGGCATACATGAACGCCACGATGGTTAGAGTTTTCCTATCTACTCTAGATCCTGAGTACGAGGTAGCATGCACCCAGCTTCTTATCGGTGTGGCCATCCCTCCCATGGAGGAGGCATATACTCATCTCAACGGGATCATTGACCCACTCCCTGTCACTACACGGATCTCCTCATTAATGATTGCATCGCGCGCTAGGGGAGGTACTAGTCAGTTCAGAGGGTGTGGTCCCCCATGGAAGAGGCAAACATCAACGTGGTCCATGCACTTATTGATATCGTCCTAGTCATTTAGAGGAGGCATGCTATCAGAAGCATGGGTATCACGCATCTGCTCGGTTTGCCGAGCAATTAGAATCTCCTGCCAGTTCGACCCCTACTACAGATGCGAGGTTAGAATATATTGTCTCCCATCTGAGGGAGATAATGACTTATGTTGTTAAAACTACTACAGGTCCTTCAAATGTTGCAGTCCCTGCCAAAGCATCTTCGAGCTCCTCAGATAAATTCTATGCTTTTACCAGTAGGAGTGCAGATATGACGGAGTGGATCATAGATTCTTCTGCTTCTCACCATTTATATGGAGAAAAAGTGTAGTTTACTTCACAAAGATTTGTCCCCATTGGCAAATTAGTTGTCATTGCAGACAGGTCTCATTTACTTGTTACAGGACATGGGGTGTTATATGGTGTGTAGACTTCATAAGACTATCTATGGCCTTAAGTAAGGTTCCAAAGCATGGTTTCATAAGCTCTTGGACTTGATAGAGAAACAGGGGTTCATGAGATCAATAGCATATCACTCATTATTCGTTCAGAGGACTCAGAGAGGAACAATTGATATACTGGTCTACGTTGATATCAATGTTATTGGGGACGATGTGCAGGGCATTCGTGCAGCTAAGGATTTCCTTGGTCAGCAGTTTGTAACTAAGGACTTTAAAATATAAATACAAATTAAAAGCACTCAAAAATACCCTAAAGAACTAATAAATCTTAATATATAGGTATAATGTACCTTTCTTATAAATACGTGCATTTATTTATACATATAAACAAAATCATAAAAATTCCAAAAATATATGTAAATACATATTAAATAAAGTTATAAATAAATAAATTATGTAAATATGGTATTATATATGAAAATAACAAAATAAAAATACAAATACATAGTATATAGGTATAAATGCCTATAAATGATAGTATATAAATAATATACTCTATTACATAAGGTTATAAAAATAAATACAAAACATTAAAATATAGTTTATAAAAAAAAGAAACATGTTTTAAATTTTTTAAAATAAAATCATTTACTATTTTATACAGAATTATTTCTCATTTCTCATTTTTACCTTTGTCTTCTAGAGGTCCTACCTGGACCAATCATCGATGAAACCTTGAAGTTGTCTTCTCTCAATTCCAGATGATAGGGGAAGAGGGGTACAAAGCACATCCAACTGGGATTCCATCCTCAGCAGCAGGTTGTTAAAAAAATTGAATCAACGTATGACAAGAAAGCAAGCAGCCACAATTACTTCATCAATTGTTGTTGGATGCCAACATGCTGAAACCAAAACAGTGGACTTCTGCTAAAACTGCCAAGCAGGGAATGTTAACATCAAGTGGCATGGAAGCCGTCTAATTTCCAGTCTAAATCTGAACAGCACTCGGTTTCCAAACCAAGGAAACATCAAGCCCATCTCAGAAGGAAAAACTATCATTAAACCTCTAGAACACAAAGATCTTTCTCATTAGAATAGGACAACCCAGTTCAATTTTCTCCGTGCCCCGATCTAAGAAGTTCACATGCCGGCTCACACCCTGCATAATGGAGAGCTTAGTCGAACTCTCGAGCTCAGCTATTACATCGCACCATTCCTACTTGTGTTGCAAACCGGATCACTACTCTTCTCAAGTAAATCTCCAAACCAAGATAAAGCTCTGGCTTGTCCCTGGAGAGGGCAAAGGAGGAAGATGATGAAGTTCAACCTTTCCCTTTCCGCATCGACTGTGATAAAGGGTGAGACTCTTTCTAGTCTTGCCTTCCTCAAAGACTCGTGAGCAGGAAAGCCAGCGCTATTGCGGACCGATATGACCTCTCCACCTAATCTTGCCTCTAAGGCCATTGCCTACTTTCCATCATTGCTTCTGATAGAAACCAAACCTCGCACACCACACGAATGACATGCATTACGCGTTATGAGCATGACCCTCAATTCCCAGCAAATGAGCAAAAAGATTGAGTTCGTTGGGGTGAGAAGTTACCACGGTCAATTTAGAGGAAATCCCAAAAATCTTTCTCGCGGATTATGAGTCGTAACCTACTTTATCAGGTTTTTGTCTCGATTTTGTCAAAATGTGACTTCAGCACAAGCCTGGGGTTGGGTTTTTTTAAGTGCGAGTATAGGACATGTATGTTCCCCCATTTTCTTTCTACAACTTCCTAGCATTTTGCCCATAGACTCGACAGAACCACTTGAGGACCTTTGGGGCATTCCCACATTCGTTGCCCAAGCCTCGGATTTAAGAAATAGTTAAGACCTCACCTTCTCTATGTCTTCAGGTGTCGAATATACAATTGAGCGAAGTGAAGATAGGACTCTTAGCCAGAAGATGGAAGCTTGAGGCTTACATCTTCCCTCTATCATCATTCCCTTGACTTCTGTCCTTCCAACACAACTGGACTCCTATCTTACATCCCAGCAACTATGTTGCGAAAGCCCTTGAAAGGTCACATACACTGTATGGCTGTGAGTCGGTTAATTAATGAAGTGGAGTGAACCCGTAAGAAGCCATACTTTTCCTATAACCAAAGGTAGGAGTTGATATACAGGGAAAGAGCTCAAAGAGAGTTCGGCATGGACTTTTATGAGCAAAGGCAAGCTCGTCTTACATACCACCATCTGTCCAATATTCTAACTTTGCATTAGACCGGCAAGAACTCTTTGTTTCTTGCTCCGAGCTATATATGGACAAGATTCTCAGCAATATAGGTCCATTAACATGTCTCCACTCATGGACTTCATGTCCTTTGGGCAACCAGTATAGTTTACATATGTGTATACATCAAGAGACTTCCCTATCGGGACTATAGGAGGAATGACCCTCGATTGGTGCATACTATGACCTACCTAAGGACCATTATAGTTGCATCCATGTTTCTATAATTCCATAGTTCTCCACAAATTTATTGTTCTCGTCTATCGTAATAGTTACATAGATTTATTTGACTACTAACCATATGTATTGCTTAACATGCTCAGGATTAGTATCCTGCTAATTCATACATGGGAATGGATGCACGGTTAGCACAAGACATGCCACGTCTCTTGTAGCAAATCTGCGACATACTTTATTTGAGATAGCACAAGACCTTGTCTACTACGTGCAACCTCAATCCCAAGGAAATACCATAACAAATCCTTCGTAACAAAATGCTTAGCAGGATTTTTTTGTGTAACTAATAGCCTTCGCATCACCGCATGTCAAGATGATATCATCAGCATAAACAAGCCTCAGCTTTGCCTCGACAGCATTTTCGTTAGATCAGATGATCTTTGTCGATAATGTTGTCCTCCCTGCCAGCTGCTACTAAAAAATAAACGGGGTCATCCTACCATTGCCATTATTGCTTAAGCATCTCTATCTCCCAAATTCAGTGGTTGATTTGAGAGCAGGTGGGATGCACGCTCCATTATGCCAATACGTAAGGTGTAGGTGGTGGATAAACATCATGGGGTATGCACTAAGTCAATGGGCACAACAGGATCCACCAATGCTCATGAAAACATGCCGATACTCCTGACCCCATACTCAATAATGACGCCACCTTCATAAACTTCTCCCATCATGATGTGCAAGTCATCATGTGCTAGAGTGAGGTCGATTATATTCATGAGTTGCTCAATCGCCAGCCTCCTGCTCATCATGATGTGCAAGTCAAAATAGGAGGGGTTGAAAAAGGGGACCTTTCTCAGGGGCAGTGATTCAAGCGAGCTCAGCAGCTTCATGTCACACCTCTAGTAGCTCAGGATTTTAAGGCATAAATCCTCCCCCTTGCCCATCAACCTGACATGTAACTGAACTAAACAAATAACATTCATCCTGTGTAAACTCTGAATAGGCCACCTTTTATCTTTCTACAACAAACCTCATCCTATTTGACCATAACAATACATCGGCTCCCATCATTTGGGCCACCTTCCAGAAATCAATTGAATAATTCGTGCAAGCTCAACAGCAAGGTTACAAAAGACGGTAGTCGGTATTAAGTCGGCCAAGTCACTGGCTAAGGACTAATTGGGACGACTAATCGGGTTTAGTCGGGCTTTAATCGGCTTTGAATTTTTAAAATTATTTTAAATATATAAGTCAACTCAGTCATGGCCAGTCCCAAGCACAAATAAATTGAGGGTTGCGCATTAGGTACCCGACAGCTAGCGCAAGAGAGACAAATTCCTAAATAGTGTTCTTATTTAGGAATTTGTCTCAAAACAGTTCGAATCTTTTCAACATGGATTTAAGCAAATATTTAGATTATGTTGGGGCATTCCCTACTAGCGATGTGTTGTATCGTCCGAATGCAATGAGAAGTTGGCAAGGGGGCGCTACATCGTTGTCCGGATGTAGTTCAAAATTTGCAAAGATTCTCGCATGAGGAATGCATGCGAGCAAATAAACGGGTTCTATTGCATCGCCGCCCAGATGCAGACCAAAATTTGCAAGGGTTCTCGTATGATGGACATATGCGAGCAAAGAAGTTAGTCCAAAAGAGGTTGTAAAGGAAGTTGCGGATAGGTAGATGAAATATTGGCACTTTGACTGGCAAATCAATGGAGATAGTAGATACAATGGAAAACATGAAAATTCATATACTATGTCTCCAAGAGACAAAATAGGTTGGAGAGAAAGCAAGAGAGATCGAGAGGACACGCTTTAAACTTTGGTATTCATGTAAAGATAAGGGTAGAAATGGTGTTGGAGTGGTTGTTCATAAGGATTTGATGGATTGTGTGGTTGAGGTGCAAAGATTCAAGGATCCGATTATTTTGCTAAAATTGATGCTCGAAGAGGAAATTAATAATATCATTTCAGTTTATGCACCGCAAATTGGTTTAGATAAAAGGATTAAACAAGCTTTTTCAGAGGATTTGGATAAGATTATGCAAGGAACCACATTAAGAGTGGTGATTTGCCTAGATGGAGATCTTAATGGACATGTAGGAAAGGATGCTTTCGGGTATGCTAGTGTTCATGGAGGCCATGCCTTCGAGGATAGAAATGAAGAGGGAAAAGTCACTCTGGATTTTGTAACAGCTTATGATCTTTTCATAGCAAACACTCTCTTTAAGAAGAGGGAGGGGCATTAAATTACTTATAAGAGTGGCCCAACTAGAACACAAATAGATTACTTTGTGTAGAGGAGAAGAGATCGGTTGTGTTGCAAAGACTGAAGATAATCCCAGGAGAGTTTGACAACCCAACATCACTTATTAGTCATGGATTTGCAATAAAAGGGATGGTAAAGAAAATGAGAGTTTTCAAGATCACTAGAATGGTGGAATCTTCGATTGAAGCAATCAAGCTTCGAGGAGAAGATTCTAGAAGATTTAGGATTGTAATGAAAGTGCAAATGAGATGTGGAAAGCTGTTGCATCTTGTATCCGATGGGTAGCCAGAGATGCTAGGTGATTCCAAGGAAGGAGCTCCATGCCAAAAGGAGGCTAGGTGGTGGGGTGGATGGGTGCAAGAGAGGCTCAAAGATATGCTTTAAAGCTATATCTAAGGATAGAACAGAGGAAATTGTCACAAATTACAAAATAGCGAAGAAGGAAGCAAAGAAGGCTATAAACAAAGCTAAGTCAAAAGCTTATGATGTTTTGTACAAAAATATCTCAACTCTAAGGAGGGTCAGAAGGATATATTCAGGTTGGCCAAAGCAAGAGAAAGAAAGATCAAAGATCTTTCTCAAGTGAGATGCATTAAGGACGAGGAAGGTCACGTGCTAGTTAATCAGAAGGATAAAGATGGAAGCAGTATTTCCATAAGCTTTTTATTGGAGAAGGAAATAGAGAGATCACTTTGGGAGATCCAGCTAGTAGTGAAAGTCAATTGAATCGTGCAAACGACGAATACAAAGGAAGTAAGTAGAGGAGGCTTTGAAGGTTATGAGACCTAAGAAAGGTGTAGGACCCGATGACATTCCTATAGAACTTTACAAAGATTTAGGTGAGCATGGTTTGACTTGGCTTACAAATTTATTTAATGTTTTTTTAGGCTCAAAAAAAGGGGGAGACACTCATTGGTGTTCGCCCCAAAATTATATAAAAGAAAATAAAGATAGGTAATTACAACGAAGGGGAGGAGGGAAAAAAAGTGAAGAAAACCCAAAAGAGAAAAAGAAATAGCAGCCGAACAACGCCAGCCCCCAAGAACAAGATCCAAAGCCTATACCGCACACCAGTCATCGAGAAAGCGCGAGCAAAGGATAAGAATATTTTCCCGATAGAACCGTTGACCGGAGAAGAGAGCCTCGTTCCTTCCCAGCCAGATGCACCACAGCCTTGCAATGGGGACCAAGAAATCGCTCCTAGCCCTGTTCCGGTTGCTCCAGAGAATCTCGCAAAAAGCAGAAAGGTTGTCCGACCTCGCCCAAGGCAAATCATCCCAGATCCCTCGAACCAAGTGGCACCCGAAGAATAGGTGATCAATAGTTTCTACCTCCAGATTACAGAGGATACAGTTAGCATTGATGTTATCGAAGAGTCTAGCACAGCGATCACGTGTCATCAACCTCCGTCTGCGAAGAAGCCAAAGGAAGAAACCAATGCGCTCCGGCAGCCGCAGACCCCACAAAAGCCCACAATCACGCACGAGAAGAGCAGCATCGGAAGGAGGTGGAATAACCAGCGCCCGATATGCCTTGCACGTGGAGAAGGGACCGTCCTTCCAACTCCAGTGATCCACACCCTCGTTCGGCCTAGCAAAGTCACGAAGGGCATCTAACAGAGAAACAAAGTCATCAAACCGCTGATCCGAGAAATTCGCGAGAAAGCGCGGGCACCAGCAACCATCTAACCAGCAATCAGCAACCGACGCATCTTTATGAGACGCTAAGGCAAACAAGCGCGGGAAGCGCTCCTGCAGAGGACCTCTTCCCGACCAATCGTCAAGCCAAAACTTGAAGGAATCCCCCTTCCCCAGCACCGGTATAAACAGCGAAGCATTCCTCGCAAAGGCATCCAGCACATTACGCCAAAACGGAGAATGACGAACGTTCTCGGCCCACCGCGCCAACCCCAGCCTAGCCTCGCCCAAGAACTCCCTGAGAACAGAGATAAAGAAGTTATCATCCTTCCCCCAAATCCGACTCACCCACTTGAGTAAAAGAGCATCATTCACCACCTCCAGCCTCCGCAAACACCCAGACCACCATTCCGCTTTGACTTAGTAACCTCATCCCAAGCGACAAGATGAAGACCCCTACCCTCCTCCCCCTTCCTTCCCCACAGAAAGCGACGCATACAACGTTCAAGCCTCAAGCAAATCCCCGCCGGCATACGACGAACAGAGAGAAAGTATATCGGGATAGAGGAAAGCACAGACTTAAGAAGAACACGACACCCCCCTCTAGAGAGCAAAGCCGCGAGCCAACCAGCGAGGCGCGTTTCCACGCGCTCAACAACCAAGTGCCAATCCCGGATCCTGGCCCGTCCCACCACCAAAGGTAAGCCAAGATAATCAATAGGAAGCTCACCTGGAGGAGATCCCAGCAACCGACCGCACTCCGCCGCCTCCTCGTGCGACAAGCCGAAGGGAACCACCTTGGATTTAGAACCGTTAATCATCAATCCCAATAATTCGCTGAAAAGGGCGAGAGTGGTCGCCATACCGGAGACCTCAGCAGTGCTACCCTCAATAAAGCATATAGTATCGTCCGCAAATTGGATCAAGGGCACACAGAGTGCGCCCTTACAGAATCCGTTAGACAGTCCAGCCTCAATAACGCGGTCCACCATACGCGCGAGGACATCCGAGGCCAACACAAAGAGGAGGGGAGCGAGGGGACACCCTTGGCGCACACCCCTTCTAGGCTGGAAGAAGCCACCGACCGCCCGGCCATTGATCAACACCGAGAGGGAGGCGGTGGTGACGCACCTACGCATCCACGAAATCCAAATCTCAGGGAAGCCTCGCCTTCTCAGAACAGACCACAAAAACCGCCACTCCAAGCAGTCGTATGCCTTAGCAAAGTCGACCTTCCAAAGAACCCCCTTCTTATGATCGTTCTTCCATTCAGCGACCAACTCCGAGGCGACCGCAATGCAATCCGCAATCTGCCTGCCCTTAATGAAAGCAGCCTGGGCCGGAGAGATAAGAGAGTCCAAAACCCGAGCCAATCGTCTGGCTAATACTTTAGCAACTATAAGATAAATGCCATTAGAAACGAAGATAGGCCGATAATCCTCAATACGCTGCGGCACCGCGGATTTAGGGATCAAAACAATGTTGGCCCTATCAATCCGATCAAAGCCAGAGTTACCCGCACAAAATTCGGACACCACCTCCATAACATCGCCGGCCACCAACTCCCAGAAATCACGATAAAACGCCACCGAGAAGCCATCGGGACCCGGGGAAGAATCAGCATTTAAATCCCACACGGCGTCCTTAACCTCTTCCAAAGAGATAGGGCGAGTTAAGAGCTTAGAGTCGGAGGCCGACAGGGGAGGCGCCCCAAGACCCAGCCAGCGCCACCTACGCGGGGAGCAAGTCGACGAGATGCGCTTGAAATGATCCACAATGGCAATCCCCATCTCCCTATCCCCACAAACCTGAACACCATTAATAGAGATACCTCGCATCAAATTAGCACGCTTTCTGCTACTAGCCACACGGTGAAAGAAGGTCGTATTCGCGTCACCCTCTTTGAGCCATCTCAAACGCGACCGCTGCCGCCACTCAATGTTTCTTTTCTTGTCCTCCGCCGCAACCTGATTCTGAGCAGAGAGCCTATCGAGAAGCTCCTCAGGCAAAAGGTCCCGCTCGTTCTCCGTCTGATCATGGCGCGTGATGACCTCCTCCGCCGCCGCCCTGACAGCAATACGCGCCAACCTGGATTCTTTCTTGAAGCCCGCCATCACTTTACGCAACGACGCAAGCTTCTGATCAAGTCTAAGAGCCGCAGACCCCACAACCGAAGCATGAACCCAATGCTCCTGCACCACCTCCTTGAAGTTAGGCTCCAACAGCCAGCATTTCTCATAGCGAAAAAGACCCCGCGGCCGATGGCCCTCGCCAGACTCCCACATAATGGGCGTATGATCGGAGAAAGAGCGGGGACAAGAAGACACCGCACAAAGAGGGAAGGCCTCCAACAGTTTCCCAGAGGCCAAGAAGCGATCGATTCTAGAACGAGTAGAATTATTCCTCCAAGTGTAAGAGATATCATGAGGGACCAAGCCCTCCAATGCAAGCTCATCCAAAATCTCAATAAAATCAAGCGACCCCGGATCCTGGCCTCCCCTGCCTTGGGGGCGATCGGAAGAGTGGAGCGTGACATTGAAATCGCCCCCCAAGAGCCAAGGAAGCCCCCCGAACATAGAAGTCGCCGCGTGAAGGTCCTCCCACAAATCCTTCCTCAAGACATGACAAGTTGGGGCATATATACAAGAAAACACCATAGGCTCAAGAGACTCTGCCCGAGTCAACACAACTGAGATCAGATGTCTCCCCACCAGAGCCGAGGTGAAAGAGAACACCGCAGAACGCCAAGCAATCAAAAAACCTCCCGCCGAGCCCAGCGCATCCACCGCTCAGAATTCGTCCATAGAACCCGCACCAAAAGAGCGCCAGAGGGTATCATCCATACCTCTCAATTTCGTTTCTTGGATAAGAGCAATATCGCAACACCACTCAGACAATCGCGAGCCCAAAGAGCGACGCTTGTCGGCCTCCCCAAGGCCCCTAACGTTCCAAGATAGAACCTTCATTAAAAACCATCAGAACTTCCCCCAAGGCTACTTAGACTAGCCGCTTCCGCCACGGCTTCCCGCTGAGTCGCAAGGAATGCCTCACCAAAGAACCCTGCTGGGAGCTTTTACGCCTCCTGTACCTCTTCCCCGAGCGCCTGTCCGATAGCCCCCCCCCCCCCGGTCGGAAGCATCAGCCACGTCCGAAGAGGCCCCCAAGGGGGAAGCAATAGTAGCCATCACTGACTGATCCCCCACCAAGTCTGAAAGATCCCACAATTCCGCAATTTGGACCCAGGGCAAAACTGCATCAGATTCAAGGACGGTAATCGGGGCACTCGGCAACTAGGCCCGCGGCCAAGATCCGAAAGTGAGGGACCCGCCAACGTCCAAAGGACCACGACCCGTCAGAGGACCCGAGAATCGAAAATGCACCGCAATAGCCGACAAAACCGGTCGAGAATGATGAAAGGAATCCACCTCGGACGCCCTCAACTCAGAGAAGCTGGGACTTGCAGACGAAAGGCACGGAAACCGAAGAGGCACGTCGAAGGGACAAGAAGAGTCATGCATGGGGTGCGACGCTTCGAAATAATCCCCGCAACGCGCCAGCTGGCAACCCAAAGGCAAAGCGTCGTTCCCAACCCCCGAGCCGGGCGAGCCAGCCAGCAAAGCCACCCGATCAGAATCAGCCACCGGCGCCGGCGAGGGGGCAACGATGGACAGCTCCACCTTGAACCGCCACCGGCCAACTTTTAAAGAACCGAAGAAAAGCTTGCCAGGCGTATCGCGGAGGAAACCCTTGCTGCACTCCATGAGGACCCGGCTAACCTTCCAATCTGCATCCGACGCAAGACCATCATCCACGACCGCCAAAATCTCCCCCCATCGTCGGAATGCCTTGCAGAGGCAAGGGACAACCCTAGAGAGGAAGGGAATACCGCGAAGCTCCGCCACACACACATCAGTGTCTGAGAAAGTACCATCCGCAACTCGGACCAATCTCCAAGCAACATCTTCGGTGGACCCATTCCGCAGAAGCTTATCCCGTTGCTCCAGGGACAGGCCACGCACACAGCAACGGGAAGAATCCAAAACTTGAAAATCCCCACGGAAGAGGGGACCCAGGAAGCCATAAAGATGAGACCTGACGACATCCCAAGCCACGTTGCGCCGACGAGCAAGCCCCACTGCCTCGACGCGCCTGCCCTCATCATGTACCCCCTTCCCATGCACCGTCTTCCCATGCAGCGCCTTCCCAAGCACGTTTTCTCGATGCATGCCTTCCCCCACCGGCGAAACATCCCCCACTCCCACCAACCCTACCGAGGCAACATCACCACCCACCTCTGCACCCGCACCAAGAAGACCATCGCCCATCGAGCAGATACGAGGAGCCACCACCTGAGCGAAAGAGCGCGCCCCCCTCCAGGCAGCAGGGTCGGAGAACGTCGAACGAGAGGCCGACAAGCTACGTGGAATCCCCGAAGTAGAGAACGACGAACAAGAGGCTGACATGCTATGCGGAATCCCCGAAGTAGAGAACAACCCGGACGGAGGAGGGCCACGACCATGAACGAGCCAACATGAAGCTTGGCGATGACCCGGCTTCCCACATGCATAACAACGAGCAGGAAGAGAACAGAAAGAAGCAAGATGACTACGATCGCCGCAGCGGAAACACTGCTTTCCAGACTTCTTATGCGAGACTTGCACCCAGGCGACCTCCGCGTCCCGCCGCTCCTCGCCACCTTCCCCACTCCGAGACCCAGCAGCGACCCCGTAGATCACCCCCTTCCCCTTCGCTTCATCCCCACCCGTTAGAGCAGCACCACCCGGGCCTGAGTTTCCGGATGACTCCCCGCCTTTCGCCTTCGCTCTCCACCAACGCTCCATCCTCCTCCGATATCCAATTTATTTAATGTTAGTTGGCGAAGCAAAAAAATCTGGAAATTGGAGGAGAAGCATAGTGGTGCCTCTTTATAAGAACAAAAGAGATATTCAAAACTGTTCAAATTACATAGGTATCAAGCTGATGAATCACACTATGAAAATTTAGGAACATGTGATCGAAAGAAGGTTAAGCCAAACTTCCAAAGTAAAAGAAAAAAAATTCGGAGTCATGTCATGTCGCTCAACTATTAAAGTCATCCACTTTTTCAGGAGAACAATGGAGATTTATAGAGGTAAAAGGAATAACCTTCGTATCATTTTTATTGATTTGGAGAAGGTTTATAATTTTGTCCCAAGGGAGATATTGTTGAGAGTTTTGGAGAAGAGATAAGTACATGTCCTATACATTAACCTCATAAAGGATATGTACGATAGGGCTTCGTCTTGTGTAAGGATACAGTCTGGGAAGACTGAATATTTTGACATCAACAATGGTCCGCATCAAGGTTCAGCTTTGAGTCCATTCCTTTTTACTTTGACTATGGACGAGTTGACAAGTCACATTCAGAATGAGATACCTTGATGAATGTTATTCGTTAATGATATTGCGTTGACTGATGAGACTAGAGATGTAGTAAATGAGAAGCTTGAGGTCTGAAGGCATGCATTGAAACTAAAGATTTTCGTATAAGTAGGACTAAGATTGAATATATGGAGTGTATTGTTGATGGAAGAAATGGTGAAGCAATCACGGTGAAGATTACTGACGATAACATTCAGATGAGATATTTTGTTAGATACTTGGGATCTATTTTGCAACATGATGGGGAAATTGATAGAGATATTACTAATAGAATAAATGCAGGTTGGCTAAAGTGGAGAGGGGCCTTTATTGTTCTCTGTGATAAGAAAATTCATTTGAAAATCAAAGGAAAGTTCTACAAAGCAGTCGTGAGACCTGCTATGCTCTATGGATATGAATGTTGGCATGTGAATCATAGACAAGTGCAGAGAATGGCAGTAGCAAAAATGAAAATGCTTAGGTGAATGTTTGGACACACACGTAAAGATTGGATTCAGAAAGATGTAATCATAAGGAAGTTGGTGTAAATCTGCTCGAGGATAAGATGCAAGAAAACCGCTTAAAGTGGTTTGGCCATTTGCAAAGTAGGTTGGTTGATGTACTAGTTAGGAGATGCGAGTTTTGGGATGTTGAGCCAGCTAAGAGAGGGCGAGGAAGACCCACGAAGTGTTGGAATAAGACTGTAGTCACTATACGAAGGGATCTTGTTTATTGGATCTAATCCCGAGAATGACCCAAGATAGATCTGAATGGAGGCAAAGAATCCATGTAGTCGATCCTACTTAATGTGGGAAAGGCTTTGTTGTTGTATTTTAAATAAACAAGTCATTTGTATACATATATACTTATATATTCACATAGATTTGTACATTTTTAAACTATTATAATGAAATAAAAGAAGTGATTGAATTTAAATAAAACACTAAGCGTACTGAATAGGTTCGCTTTTAAAAAATTAAAAATATGGTATCTCTAAGCAAAAATCGGCCGACCTAATCAGAATTGGTCAATACTCATTCGATCATCCCACTGACTAGATTAGTTAGACCTACTAGTCGGGCGACTTTTACAGGACTACTCAACAGCACAACGTAATATCAACATAATCAATTTCATTTATCTACAAGATTTCCACATCAAAGTTCTTTTGAAAAAGGGATGAGAAGAACACATGTCAAAAGTTGTAGTAGAGAGGTGATGGGTGGAAAAGAAATGAGGAAAGAAATGGGTAAAAGGGTGAAGGACAATGGGATAAATGGGTGAAAGAGGGAGACAAGGAGGGAGGTGTGAGGGACATGGGCAAGACGAAAGCGAGTAAGAAGGGCAAGGGTGTGGCCAGTGGTTCATCTAGTGATGACAAACGAGGCAGAGGGGATGGAGGCAACTAGGAGTTCAATGTCAAAGGTAGAAGAGGATCTCGGCATAGGCACCAAGGGTTTGTGAAGGCGGTTGCACTAGCTCACGTTGCAGTATCTCTGATTTGGAAGACGGGGCATATGGTACTTGTGACATGGTTACGTACTTTCACTACGAGAAACCAGATCATTAGTGGGCCTTGTGTGTGGTAGAGAGTGGGTGGAAGTGGTGTCAATCGCCTACTGTATCAAATGTCTATGTATGAAAACACTAAAGGTAGATTTGGTTGAGGAGGTGTTGTGCAAAGTAGTTAAATGTGTTTTTATGGCGTTGATGATGGGGGAGCTTATTAGGGTGTTCTTCAATGGGATGTCGTGCAACTTGATTGCTCTGTTGTTTACAAAAGGGGGGTTGATTGAGGCCGAGGACGAGCATCTTCTTCGTGGAAAAAATGAATTGGGTTGATATCCTATGGTGGTGTGGTGGGGCTTGTTGTTGCAGGATGAGGTGAGGTAGTTTCCTCAATATTGAGTAATCCGAGTATAGAGATGCCCCTCCTATGGAGTAATTTTCATTCTAATAAATCGATGATGTTTAACGTAAGGGAGGTGACGACGTTGGTGGCAAGCAGCTCATCGAGTGGTTGATCTTTAGACCAACCACAATGCCAATAGAGCTCAACTTTTGGGTCAGGATGCAATTTCTTATTGTGAAGCTATTAGTAGTGGGTCGACAAATCCAGTGACCTATAGAAGATTGATGCATCTTCAGCTCCAGACTGGAATTAAAGTGGATGTTTCTTTTTAGTCGATTTTGAATATGACATGTTGCTATCTTTTCAAGCATTTTAGGAGGCATTAGCTCTAATTTTCTTGTAGCATTTTAATTAACTTGAGTATTGGTGTGGCTTTTCGTGTGGAACCTTTGGATTCCTCAGTTTATAAGCCATTCAAGTTAGGCCTACATATTTTTAAAGCTCGATTACCTCCGATTCTTGAACTTGGTAAAAGCGGTGGCTATTTTCAACATAAGGGCATTGGGTTCTCATGCCCAAAGTAGCACATTATTTTGAGTGGATCAGACTAGCATGGATTGTTAGATGGGGTCGGGTGCTTCTGTTCTCTGTCGATGTTGGTTACTACCACAATGGTTCCGTCTATTGATGTTGATAACATGAGATGTAATTCTATGATGATTCTCAAAGTGGATTCTATGGGGAGTGATGAGGGGTTGCATCAATAGTTGGTGCTACTTTGAGTTTCGCGAGGGATGGTGCACTTGATTTGGAGCGATTAAGAGTAGTGGTGCATCAAAGGAGGTGAGCAAAACGGTACCCCATTAAGGAAGGCATTGTGTTATAAAAGGAATGGTGGGTTTTACGTAGAAGAACCAAAGAATGAGGTATGTGGAGGGTTTGGTGGTGAAATCAGGAGTAAAGATGAATCATCCGGGGTGGTGGTCCATATAGTAGTATCTTTCTCACCTATGGTGGGAAGTGACCTACTATCTAAACTAGAGGAAAAGGAGGTGGTTGATAAAAAAGTTCCGCAAGTTGGTTTCTTATAGTAAGGGTGTTGTTAGGTCCAGGGGAACACTTAGTGGCTCGAAAAATGATATGTTCAAGACTTGGGCGAGCCCGAGAAGATGGCAAGTCTAGGGAGAGTTGTTTATTTGGTTGGCGAATGTAATTTTCATAGTTGTAAAAGCCGACCAACTAGCCCGACTAGTCGAATCAATAGGGTAGTTGCCTGACTATTAACTATTAGATCAATAGTCAATTGGCGGACTAGTCAGCCAAATTTTTCTTGGACATCCTTTATTTTTCGTGGAATAGTTTTTTGCATAAGATCAAATTTCGTCGAAATTTGGTCGAATTTCGATCTCAGTAGGTCACCGAAATTCTGCCGAAATGGCCTATATCGACCGAAATTTGGGGATTCCAGTTCAAAAACCAGCCGAAATGACCGAAATTCGGCTGAAATTTCGTTTCGATGGTCACCGAAATGGTGATCGAAATCGAAATTTGAGGCCTTAGTTTTTTGCTTCTGTTCCATAGGATGCATGTGCTCTAGAAAATTTACTTCTGATTCGAGCATCGCCCAACCTCTAATTCTCTTTTTTCAAATCAAATATTACTACTTTGATGAACCTATAGCCACTAAAATGTTGTTGTCCAGCTGCTCACGCCCCCCGTCCTGCCTACTTTGATTTTCATCATGTAAATGTGCAGGCGTATCAGCCACATGTGGGCTACCATTCAACTGATGTTGCCGAAATGCAACCACAAGAGCACGGCAACCCTACCCTTCTCTTGAGCTGCGGAAATGCAATATTTCCTCCTTTACATTCATCTAAGTTGGGTCCAATCACATAACATTGAAAATAGAATATACGGATTTAAACAAAAAACAATTGTTCGTTTGAAGACTTGATGGTCATTTTTTATGTGCTTCATATAAGTGCACCCTAAATAGATTAAAAAAAATTGATTTAAATTCATTAGGTTATAATTAAAAAATGTACAAATTTATATAAATATATAATAATATATGTATAAAAATGATTTATTTATCTAAACTAATTTCAAAAACAAAACTGACTAAATCCGATTAGTCGTTCGACAGCCAATTAATCCTTAGCCAGTGACCCGACTGATTAAATATTGAGTATTAAATTACAAGCTCGATGGTCTTATACATGAAATGAAGACATGAAAATGGGATTATGGATTGGGGAGGATTGTTCGGGGAAAAAAATTACCAGATTTCAAGTTGCGGACTCCTTCAAAGTTCCGAAGGGATTCTCGCAGGTTTAAATAAGGATTTTTTTACAGCTTAAGGAGAAAATTCTCAATTCTAGATTGCTCTCAGTAAGCAAGGAACATATATGAATTGGTATTTACATGGGTCTATGGTCCCACTGATATTTTGAGAAGAGGAAAACTTAGGAGGGAGCTTCATGTTACGAGGTTATGGGTTTAATATACCTCTTGGTGGCGGGCAGGGATTTCAATATCATTCAACTCTTAGGAGATCGTTCGAGAGGTAACCGGGCCAAGACCCGAGGTCGAAGGATGTCAGATACTTGGTCCGGGAGCTTCATTTAGAGGCTATGGATGCCTCTGACTACACGTATACATGGAGGAACTCATCTTCCAGGCCGCTCATAGATCGCTCCCCACTCGCATCGAGGATATTGTAGCTATTTCATCTGGCCTCGAGGTACTCTTTACCTAAGTCTTGCTCGGATCATACACCTCTAATTTGGAAGTCTAGTAGGATCATCGACCTTTCTCATATTTCAAGCTTGACCATTCACAAAAACTGAAGGAGGACTTCAGAGAGTTAGTAATGAATTTCGTGAACACCACATGGGTTCGAGGATTGTCGACTTTACGAGTGACTTCAAAGCCGGTTGGTCTTAGACATGTGTTGCATGATTCTCCAAAAGGTAACTAGTTGAGACAAAAGGTGGCATATGAGGAGGTTGACAGAATTGATTGGGTAGAAGACACCGGGCTTTGTAGGGTAAGGAATTGATTGACTGATCAGAGGAAGCAAAGCAAATGAGCACAGTGGCGGAAGAAGATAAAAAGTGGGAGGTGGAATGGAGGTAGAGAACAGCGCAGACCAGCTTAAGGGAATAAGATGTGAATGCATCTCTTTCATGTTATAGCTAACGCGTCACATAATAGGAATTCCGTTCCCTCCATTTGAGTTGATAAAGAGGTGGATTAGGGTAACATTCGGGTTGGTAAGGAGGTGGTAGACAATTCTTGAAGGTTTAGTAGGAGTAAAAAAGGTGGAAGGTAACAATAGTTGGGGTGTAATGTAAGCATTCCGTATCCTAAGTAGAAGGTTTGATTCGCAAATTTGAGTTGCATGGGAATCAAGATGCGATCAACAAGCTGAATGCGGACAGACTACCTAGCAATGATTGTTTTCCAACCTTTTTAAAGATATATGGGATGTTATATGGGATGATGTGTTAGGATTGATGGAGGAATTTTGGATTGTGAATTTCAATTTTAATCATCCCTAATTTTCTTGTTACTGGATGTTGTGATGTTGTGTAGCGAGGGGCATAGAGCATTGTCATGTAATTTACTTCATTGTGACCAATCCTCTAAAAAACTGTTTACATATGTTGATAGATGGCATCATTAACCTATTGCAAACATCGTCTATACTGAGAAGATTTATGATAGATAGATAGTTCATTGATGGTGAATGGGATGGTAGCTGGTTGAAGGAGGCAACATGTGCAGGGATTAGTGTAGAAGGTGGAGTTTGCCATGGCTTATGAGTATGTGAATTGCATATTCCTTTGATCTTCTATCCAAAGTGTACCCTGAGATGCAAATGAGTGTTCACTGTGAAACATCATGCATATGGCAGCGTGGATCGCTATAAGACGAGACTTGTGGCACGTGGGTTCACCCAGACATATGGGGTGGACTATCAGGATAGTTTCTCTCCAGTTGCCAAGCATTCTACTCTGTGTATTCTACTTTCTGTGACTGTGACACGCAATTGGCCCCTTTATCAGCTTGATGTGAAGAATACTTTCCTTTATGATGATCTACAGGAAGAGGTATACATGCAGCAGCCACCTGGGTTTGCTGCTGAGGGGGAAAGTCAAAAGGTTTGCAGGCTACATAAGGCTATCTATGGCCTTAAGCAGAATCCAAGAGCATGGTTCCAGAAGCTCTCAGACTTGATATAGCACCAGGGGTTTGTGAGATCGATTGCCGATCACTCCTTGTTTGTACAGAGGACCCAGATAGATAATATTGTCATTCTTATTTGCGTTGATGACATCATTGTTATAGGGGATGACGAACAGGGCATTCGGGATGTCAAGGATTTCCTAGGTCAGCAGTTTGTAACCAAGGACCATGGACATTTACGTTACTTCCTTGGACTGGAGTTTGCCAGGAACCAGCGAGGTCTTGTGATGACCTAGAGGAAGTACGTTACAGATCTTCTTTCAAAGACAGGCATGGTAGATTGTAGACCTGCTATTACTCCCATTGACCCGAGCATAAATCTTTATGATGATGATACTGAGGAGGTTGAAGAGGAGGTACAGAGAGCTTGTTGGCAAGTTACTATATGTGACTATCACCATGCCCGACATATCCTTTGTTGTGAACAAAGTGAGTCAGTTTATGGAGCATCCCAGACAAGCATATCTGGATGCAGTCTATATGATTCTGAGATACCTGAAGACTTCACCTGGTTCGGGACTTCTTTTTAGCAGAGCACCTCTCTCTCAGTTACAGGAGCAGATGCAGATTATGTTGAGTGTCTAAAGGATAGAAAGTCTACATCAAGCTTTGTTGTGTTCATCGGGAATTCTCTTGTTTCATGGAAGAGTAAGAAGCAGATTGTGGTTGCCAGATCAAGTGTTGAGTCGGAATACAGGGCCATGGCGCAGGCTAGCACAGAGATAATGTGGATCAGATATGTTCTTATTGAACTGACTATAGAGGTGCCTCTTGCACCTCCAATGTGATAATCTGGCTGCTATTTTATTGTCAACAACCCAGTCTTTCATGAGAGGACGAAGCATATGGAGGTGGATTGTCACTACACTCGTGACATGATATAGAATGGTCTTATCACCACTACGCATGTCGGCTCTGGAGACTAGACAGCAAATATACTTACAAAGGCCCTAGCTAGAGGACCTTATCAGAGATGTTGCTCCAAGCTAAGTCTGATCGATATCTACGCTCTAGCTTGAGGGGGAGTGTTGAGATATTAGCAATCTTTATTATTGTTTTCTTATTTTCTATTACTTTTATCTTCTTCTTGTAGTTTGCCCAATAGGTTCCTCTCCTATATAAGAGAATCCTAGGGCCTCTCATAATACATCTCATTCTTTTCCACCAACAATTTGGATCGTCTAGATGGAAGATGTATCACAATTGCATCCTACTCGGATTTGCTAAAAAGACATCTGAAGGGGACTTGTTCCAACATCAAAGAGGTATTAGACAAGGATGTCCCCTCACACCTCTTCTTTTTGTTTTTTGGTGGTGTTTTGGCAATGAATGTGGATCAAGTAGTGCAATGTATCGTGCATTATGGTTTTGTGTGCGGAAACTTTGAGTGTGGTGCAACTGAGGTGAAATAAATTTCTACGCTTGTGGAGATTTTTGAAGAGCTTTCTAATCTTAAGGTGAAGAGAGAGAAGTTTGATTCCATTCCTTTTGGTATGAATGACGAGTTGACTGCGGAGTATAAGATTATCTTTGGTACGTTATACAAAAGAAATTGCTTAAGTATTTAAGGTTGCATTTGGCATGTGACAAGCTTAAGCAAACTGCCTAGATGCCTATGTTTGAGAAGACAAAGAAGAAGCAGGCTAGGTGGAAAACAACCTGCTAGTCAAAGGGTGGGAGTGATTTTAGTTTTTCCCAAGGTTGTGCTTCAACTAGTTTTGTTTTCCACCTACCTACTTAAAAGATGGAAGTACATGAGATGTTGGAAGTGTTGTTGAGATGATTCTTTCGGTCTAATTCTGGGTGTGATGTACGTAGCATTCCCCATGTGGACTAAACTACAATGACACGACTTGTAGGTAATGCTAGCCTAGAAATTTTCAAGCTCAAGGATGATGAGAATAAGGCCATGTTAACCAATACAAGTGGATGATGAGAATTAAGGGGTGGGGAAAAGAGGCAATGATGTGTTGTATCAATCGCCTTTCCCATTCTAGAGGGTGTGTTCTCTATCATCCCTAATATCGCCCCCATCATGCAATCGGCGGTTAGTGATGGAACATACGTCATTTTCTAGAAGGATGAGCGGAGCGAGAAGGGAACTTTATGGGGCATGATCTCAAGATTTTTTGCTTTAAGCCAGGAATCAGGACATGTGTGTTGTGGGGGCATCCCACATGGCTTAGGCTCCTACTTTCACATTTAAGTTATTCTAGGCATTGGATGCAGGATTTAATAAGGATGCCTCAAATGCTTGGTGACATAGAGGGCCCTTCTGATGATCACAACCATTAGGTGAGATATGATGGTGTTTTCTCCACCACGAAAGTCTACAGATCTCTAGCCAATTCCATGATGTCTGATTTTTGGGGTTTAGCTAGGGACTGCAAATTAATGTAAGATTTCAAGGAGCATTTGAAAGTAAAGTTCATGTGGCTCCTAAGGACTAGAGTGATGATCAAGGTACTTACGATGAAGATCGTCCATGGGACAGATGTGTCGTATCCGCTTTGTTTGGGTGACTAGAGGATGTGGATCAATTATTCTTTAGGTGTGGCTTCGCCGTAGATATATGGTGGGGAGATGTGATTGACCGGTAGGACTCCACCTGTGCGATGAGTTTTGGGGCTTCCTTGGTATGACTTGTTTTAGGTCATATAGTGATCAAGAGAAACCCTTGAGATTTCATTTGGGTACTCTGGCTTGCCATAAAAGGTACACTGTTCCATCATAATATATTTTATGCATAAAATGTATTGGTGCATGCCAAGGCTCTTTCTAAGTCTTAGATGATGCAATTTTTAAGTCTTATTATTATATATTATGGTGTGTACCAATTTGGCTACAACGTTCCTTCTTTTAAAAAAGAAATATGCACCTAATAGTATGAATTTTCTTTAGTTGCATATATAATATATAGAAAGCCTTTCCAGTGAGTCCCAAGCCCATTAGGATTGTAATAAGCATACCCATTTTCATTAATATTTTCTATCATTTTGAGCATGATACTTATTGGTTTACAATTGTTATATCCTATTCTTACTAGAAGTAATCATTTTCACAAAAAGCAAACCTTAAATTAATACGAAATGATCATTGATAATAATAGAAAAGACATCAATAATACAAATAAAAATACAATCATTTCATATTAATTTAAAGTTTTCTTTTTTGCGAAAATGATAGCAAGTAGTAAGAATATGTATAACATTTGTAAACCAATAAGTATTGTGCGCAAAATGATAGAAAACAACAACAACAAAGCCTTTTTCCACAATTAAGTAGGGTCGGCTGCATGGATTCTTCACCTCCATTCAAATTTATTTTGGGTCAATCCTGGACTTATATCCAAAAATTAAGATCCCTTTGTATAGTCTTTTTCCAACACTTCTTGGGCCGTCCTCGCCCTCTCTTAGCCGGCTTAACATCCCAACACTCGCATCTCCTAACTGGTGCATCAACTGATCTTCTTTGCAAATGACTAAACCATCTTAAGCGGTTTTCTCACATCTTATCCTCGATCGAAGCAACACCAACTTCCTTTCTGATTGCATCATTGTGAATCCGATCTTAATGTGTATGTCCACACATCCACCTTAGCATTTTCATTTCTGCTACAGCCATTCTCTGCACATGTTTATGGTTCACAGGCCAACATTCAGATCCATAGAGCATAGCAGGTCTCACGGCTGCTTTGTAAAACTTTCCTTTAATTTTTAAAGGAATTTTCTTATCACAGAAAACAGCAGAGGCTCCTCTCCACTTTAGCCAGCATGTATTTATTCTATTAGTAACATTTCCATCAATTTCCCCGTCATGTTGCAAAATAGATCCCAGATATCTGAAAGAATCTCTCTTCTGAATGTTATCGTCACCAATCTTCACATCGATTCCTTCGCCATTGCTTCCATCAAAGGTGCACTTCATATATTCCGTCTTAGCCCTACTTATACGAAATCCTTTAGTCTCCAACTCATGTCTCCAGACCTCAAGCTTCTCATTTACTTCATCTTTAGTCTCGTCAATCAACACAATATCATCAGCAAATAACATGCACCAAGGTAACTCATCCTGAATGTGACTTGTCAACTCATCCATAATCAAAGTAAAATGAAATGGACGCAAAGCTGAACCTTGATGTAAACCAATGTACGCATGAGCTCATGGCTCATTAGAATATTTCTCTTTGTGTGCGTGCATGCATGTAGAGTATGCATATAGAAAAGGGGATGAAATGTAGCAATACAACACTAATCAACCACTCTTCACAAGAGCTTGGACGAACTAGTCTTGAAGCCTCTTCTTAGCCTATTCCATCATACAGGCAAATAATATTATCATGAATGAGGCACCAACAATTAGAGGAGGTCCAAATCAGATAGGTAGAAATGATTATTGTGTTCCAACTGCCATGTACGTGCCCAAACAGTCCTACCTCCTACTTGCACAAAAGAAAGCCCAAAATTAGATTTGTTGTAGCCAACCATTTCTATCAGATACTACATAGAAAAAAAGTAACATCAAATATTTATACATTCTCTCAAAGAAAAAAAATCCTTTAAGAACTCGTTGTCAATTACAAGGACCTCATCCCCCAATATGTCCAAAACTTTATACAAAATAAAGCCAAATTGCCATAAGGGTCAAGGTGCGCAAATTGTTGAAATCCTACAGAAGCTAATTTTATTTCAATCACTGTAACCCCTAATCAATAAAGAGAGAATAGCCCTCTTGCAACAACTCTACCACACCACCTATGATCCGCCTCCATCTCTCGGGTCATGATTTCTACATAGTGTTTAGCCGAAGTGGCATGTCTCTTCCCCATGATCTCCATCATTTAATAGCAAGTGGTCAATGTAATTTAGCCAAAGTGCCATGAAAATGCTCTCCATTAGCACTTGCCTCCTTTAACCATGGACCTTCAACAAATTCACCATTAAAACCATCTACATCCTTTGTAATCAATGAACATCATGCTCCCTACATTGTTGATTTAAATATGTATATGAATAAACCATTGACGAAATGAATTATTGACTATGTAGTTATTTATATTATAATTATTTGAGCTATATTAGTAGCCTTAGTGAATTTATGATCGTTTCCATAAACCTGTAGTAAGTGATAAGTTCATTGATTGGATCTCTTTTAAGTTTTATAAGTTTTGGAGACTTGAATTCTCGACATTCTTGGCTTTCACTCCATATGTATTTTGTGTGCGTTTCTTTTCAAGGTTAAGCAACACTAAAAAAGAAATTGTCTTCAACTTTAAGTCATGCTACTGGGATTAAAGAATCAATAAATCGATTTGAACGAGGACTCATATTTTATATGTTAAAACAATTATATTATTGCATGAGATATCTTCTGCATCAAAGTTTTAAGTGTGAATCCACTTTCACATGCCAAACAATTACTAGTTACACGAATGTGATGTTCATGGCAAGGTTTCCTACACCCTTAAACGTATGAAGATTGTAGACCAGATATTTTTCAACTTGAGATTTTTAACGATTTCCACAACATTTTGGGATTTCAGTGGCATTTCAATAACATATGCTCTTGACGTGCACTATTTAAAACTTGACTAAAATAACATTGGCGTCAGCAATTAAAAGATGATTTTTAAGACATCTTTGTTTCTTTCTCTACATTATCTGCAAGCAACTATCTTGTTTTGAACTTGTTGCTGCAAGAGGATGAGGTCGACACATTGCAAGACATGGCATCTCTTTTAATGGAGGTGACTCAGGTTTAGTGATGACTTTGAGTTATTATCAACATAATTGAAATGATCACGGATCTAACTTGGCATTTTCTCTATAACTAGATCTTTTATGGATCTCTTTACACTAATACCCTTTTTTTAAGTCATCTTTACACTAATTCCCTTGTCTGTGTTATCCGCAAAAAGCAGGTTTATTCTCTGTCAGAGATAGAATAATTTTCCTTGTCTTATTCCAATGGGTCTAGGGGTCCATATATAAAACAAACCTAGAAACCCTAATGACTACAGAAAGGAGCAAAGTACAAAAATACCCTTACAAGGGTTTTGGAAATATCTGTTACATATTTCTAACACTCCCCCTCAAGTTGGAGCATATTTATCAGTCATGCCCAACTTGGAAATAATCCACAGTAGTCGTTTCTTGGGTAAGGCCTTTGTGAAGATATCTGCTAGCTGAAGTTCAGTGCTAATATGTGGAGTAGCAATTCTTCCAGTTTTGACAGCATCACGTACGAAGTGGCAATCTATCTCTATATGCTTGGTTCGTTCATGGAATACTGGATTTGTGGCTATGTAGGTTGCAGATTTATTATCACAATATAGAGGAATAGGAGTAGTGACATTAATGCCAAGTTCCTGAAGGAAAGCCAATAGCCATGTGATCTCACATGTAGCTTGAGCCATTGCCCTATATTCTGCCTCTGCACTGGATCTGGATACAACGGTTTGTTTCTTGCTCCTCCATGTAACAGTATTTCCTCCAACCATCATCGCATAGCCTGTAGTAGAGCATCGATCTTCTGGGGAACCAGCATAGTCAGCGTCCGCATATGCAGTAACCTCCGTGTGCCCATTTGCCCCGTAGAAGAGGCCACGTCCTGGAGATTCCTTCAAGTATCGTAAGATTTGTAGGACATCTTGCCAATGGCTGTAAGTCGGTTGTTCCATGTGTTGACTAGCTCTGCTAACTGCATAGGAGATATCTGGTCTGGTGGCAGTAAGGTAGAGGAGTTTTCCCACAAGACTTCTATATCTAGTGACGTCATCAAAGGTAGAATCAGACAGGCTGACATGTTTCTTTGGGTCTGCAAGGATACTGGAGGGCTTGCATCCGAGAACCCCTGCTTCAGTAAGAATGTCCAGACAATATTTTCTCTGTGAGAGATGAATTCCTTCGGTAGTGCGAAGTACTTCTATGCCCAAGAAGTAGCGTAGATGACCAAGGTCTTTAGTAACGAATACCTTTTGAAGGAAGGCCTTGGTTTCTGATATTCCATTGTGGTCATCACCAGTGAGTACCATATCATCAACATAAACGGCAAGAATGACTATACCAGTTGCTTGTTTTCTGACAAATACTGAGTAATCAGATTTTGTTCTTTGAAATCCAATTGTACTAATTTCTGTGGTAAGTCTGTCAAACCACGCCCTTGGGCTTTGCTTGAGACCATATATCGCTTTTCAAAGTCGACATACGTACTCCCCCTCGACTTCATAACCAGGAGGTTGCAGCATGTATACTTCCTCATCGAGGTCGCCATAAAGAAAAGCATTTTTCACATCTAACTGATAAATAGGCCAACATTTATTTGCTGCTAATGAAATAATAGTCCTGATAGACCCCATACGTGCAACTGGTGAGAAAGTCTCAAAATAGTCTACACCATAGGTTTGTGTAAAACCTTTAGCCACAAGGCGAGCTTTTAGCCTGTCAATTGCGCCATCCGGTGTTTGCTTGGTCGTGAAGACCCATTTGCAAGCCACTGGTCGAGTCCCTTTAGGACACTGGACAAGATCCCACGTTCGTCTGGATATAAGTGCATTCATTTCTTCATCCATTGCATGTCGCCACCCAGAGTCCTGTAAGGCACTGTGATGATCTCGTGGGACGGAAACTGTCATTAGAGCATCTGTATATCGTCTGTCATATTCAGATAAACCAGTGGTAGAGGTGTAGTGAGACATCGGATAGGAAGTACATTGTCTCTTACTCTTCCGTAGAGCAATTGGAAGCTCGAGAGGATCATCCGGGACATCCTTGTGGGAGATACTTGAAGAGGGCATATCATCATGGAGGACCGAGACGGGTAACGGGATATCTGGAGTTGTCGAAATGTTTCGTCGTTTGTAGACGATGGGTGGTGGTGGAAGGACAAGGGGTATATCCGTGATTGTATGAGAGAAGAAGCTTGTTTTCTCAAAGAATGTAACATCAGCCGAGATGTAATAGCGATGACCATCAGGATCATAGCACCTATACCCTTTCTGAGTGCGAGAGTACCCCAGAAACACACATTTGATCGCACGTGGCGAGAGTTTATCTGTATTTTGGAATTTATGAACAAATGACACACAACCAAACACCCGTAGAGGTAATGGAAAAGGAGACTCTGTGGGATAAAGTAGAGAGAATGGAGTAGACCCATTTAGAGAAGGCGAAGGGACTCTGTTGGTAAGATGAACTGCAGTTAATATAGCATCACCCCAGTAGATTTTGGGGACTTTCATTTGAGAGAGAAGTGATCGGGCAATGTTTAGGAGGTGTCTTAATTTTCTTTCCGCTATCCCATTTTGTTGGGACGTATAGGGACAGGAGGTTTGATGTATGGTCCCTTGAGAAGCAAAAAATTTTGGAAAGGTCATTTTGAGTGAATTCCAGCGCATTATCTGAACGGAAAATTTGTACAGTGGTGGAGAAAATGGTTTTAACATACTGAAAGAAATTTTTGATGATAGTATTTATTTCCGAACGTTCTTTTAGTAGATAAACCCAGGATAATCTGCTGAAATCATCAATAAAAACAACAAAATACTTATGACCACTGAGAGTACGGACCGGACAAGGTCCCCAAATATCACAATGGACTAGAGCAAAAGGAGTAGAACGACGAGGCTCAGTTCGAGCAGGAAAGGATGCTCGATGATGTTTCCCAAATTGACACGCCTCACACTCAAATGGTTTTAGCGACGAAAGTTCCGGAAACATCATGGAGAGTGCTTTGGCAGATGGATGACCAAGACGAAGATGCCATAGTAAGGGATCAGTGGAAATGGATACAGCACCTGCAAACTTGGAATCAGTAGAGATGTCAAGATAATACAGCCCATTCTTCTCATATCCCCCACCAAAGATCTGCTTCGTCCGGATGTCCTGAAAGTAACAGCAAATTTGTCAAATATCACTTGACAGTTAAGCTCAGTGCATAGTTTATGGACAAATAATAAGCTAAGAGGAAAGTCTGGAGCGCAATGCACGTTCGTTAGTTTGAGTGAGGAAGAAAATTCCACAGTGCCCACACTAGTAATGGGCGAGTGCGCTCCATTGGCAACACGTACGGTTTTCACAACTGAGGATGGTTCGGAGGAAGTAAGAATACTACCTTCCCCTGTAAGATGCGTTGATGCTCCAGAGTCGATGATCCATGTAGGATTTGCTGTAGTAGCTGTGTTGGCGACTGTACTCGCAGTTGTGGCAAGACTGGCTGTTGAAGCAGAGGTGATCACATTAGTATGAGAGTTCTGTAGTAGTTGGCGTAGACTGGCATATTCAGAGGCAGTAAAAGAATGTTGACTAGCATGCACAGGTTCTTCAGGGCTTGGGGCAGCATTCTCATAGTCAGTATCATGGGTAGTTATCTCATACGCATTGTTGGCATTCGAAGGCATGCCAAATTTGGCCCAGCAACGTTCCGATGGGTGATTCAGGCGACCACAATGAGTACATGGGGGGAAACGGGCAGGAGTATAATCACGACCTTGGGCCCGTGAATATTCGCGGCCTCGTCCATAGGCACGACCACATCCTCGTCCAGCATCACGTCCTCGTCCCCCGTAAGGGATTGATCGTCCCTTAACAAAGTGAGCGGAAACCTCAGCAGATGGAGGTGCGTGTGGAGACTCAATTTCCTGAAGTCGTCCGAAGATGGTTTCAAGAGTGGGTAATGCACCTGCAGTAAGAAACTGGTCCTTCGCAGATTTATATCGAGGGTGTAAACCTGATAGGAACCGATATACCTGCCATTCTGCTCGTTCCCCGACCTGTTTATCACAACATGCTGGTTGAAAAATGAGGAGTTCTTCAAATAAACCTGTGAGTAGCCTGTAATACTCGATCAAGGATGTATCTCCTTGATTTGCAGACCAAATCCTAGTATAGATATCTGAAAGTCGAGACTTGGTTGTTTTCTGTGAGTATGTATTTTCAAGACTCTCCCACATTGCTTTTGCAGTCTCTTTGTATAAGAGATTAGATGCAATAGATGGGTCAACGCTGTTTGTCATCCAGGTGATAACCTGACAGTTATCGACAAACCATGTATCAAAGTCTTTGTCTGTCTCTGCTGGGGGAATTCTAGTAAGAACATAGGCCTTCCGCTGACCGCCAATAAATATTTTAAAAGACCGAGACCAGAGAACATAATTCTCAGCTCCTTTGAGTTTTATAGTAGTGCCCTGAACCATCATAGATGTAGATTGGTACAGGGACTTTGAATCCACAGATGTGGGAGTAGAAGTCATGGCGGCCACACAAGACTAGTAGCAAATGACTAGATAATAATGATAATCTCAGAGGACATGAGGCTGTAGTAAAATATCACCGGACGGTGTTGCTGGAGTTGTTGGAGTCATCGGACTGCTCATGGACTGTTTCTGTGCACTTGAGAGTCGCTGGACAGAGCAGGATCCCTTGAAGTTGCTCGAGTCGTTGAAGTCGTGGAGTTGGAACCGTCGCGGGAGGCGTTGGTGTAGTCGCTGTCGATGGAGTCCTGGTAGAGGCCCTGGTAGAAGTCCTGTCGTGGAGTTGAAGTCCTGGTGTCGCGGTAAGAAGCCCTGGTAGAGGCGTTGGTAGAGGCTTTTTTTTTGGAAGAAGCCCTGGGGAGGGCGCTGTAGGGTGATGTGTTTCGGTCCTCTACTGGCGAGGGCGACTGGTTAGGGGCGTTGGTAGAGGGTTTATGGAAGAAGCCCTGGGGAGGTTGCAGGCGACTGGCGATCGGGTGGGGAGGGCGATCGGGTGGGGAGGGCGATCGGGTGGGGAGGGCGACTGGTTAGGGCGACTGAATGGGGAGGGCGATCGGGAGGGTGCGTGAGGGAGGTTGCAGGCGACTGGATCGGGAGGATGGGGCCCCTCGATCGGGAGGATGCTGGCGACTGGGAGGTCGAGTGGAGGGCGCTGGCGATGGAGAGGCGTTGGTGACTGGTTGGCGCTAGCGAGTGGAGGCGATGGAGGGGCGATGGCGATGAAGATGGAGGGAAGTGGAGGGGCGCTGGCGAGTGGAGGTGGATACCGCGCGATGGAGAGGAATTAGGGATCGGGAGGGAGGCGGCAAGAGAGAGGACTGCGGGACGGCTCTGATACCATGCCAGAGATAGAATAATTTTCCTTGTCTTATTCCAATGGGTCTAGGGGTCCATATATAGGACAAACCTAGAAACCCTAATGACTACAGAAAGGAGCAAAGTACAAAAATACCCTTACAAGGGTTTTGGAAATATCTGTTACATATTTCTAACATTCTCCATCTTCTTGCTTCAAATGAGACAAACATATAGTAAGGATAATCATCACTACAATTGGAGATGGGTCAGGCGACCTCAGGTTTTTGACTTTACAGACTAGCAATAGCAATGGAACTGATCAATAAACTACCTTGATAATTAATCCAAGTAGAAAATAGGAGGCTCTCTTTGCACTAATTCCATTGTTCCTTTTATTGGGAAGATAATGCCTTCTCCCTGAAATTGTCACTCCGAATGACGGATGTCCATGCATTGCTCGGGTTGGCCTCTCTTTCAACAGATGTGACGTGGGTTTGATAAGGACTCTGCGTATACTAGCAATCCCGACATGATGGATCAAGTATATGTTGCTTCTCGATGGTGCACGTGGAGCTTCTATAACGAAGTATGTAATTGGCACGACATGGCAGAGTTGGGGGCAAACGTAAATTTACGGATTTCCCGGCTGCACTCACTCATATTGTGTCCAACCATAACATTAAAAAAAAGAATAATTTCAGAGTTCAGAAAAAAATAGTATAAGATAAACCAATTAAAAGTTGAGATGATTACAGTCAGGTTCCAAGGTCAGGAAGAATGGATGGAGATCCTTGGGCAGCGAGGGAAAGGCAGAGGAGATCCGAGCCTTGGCTTGTGCCAGCCTCTTCCTCCAGTCGTAGGGGACCTTCTTCCGATCCACCAGCCATTCTGGATCAAAAATATTTGTTGGATTGGCGTAGAAAAACAGCAGTAAAGGGAATGAGGAGGAAATCGAGGTTGAGATGGGAAATCCGGCACCTCCGAGGCGGGGGAAGGCGATGTCGATGGGGAGGTTGCGGATGTCATTGGGATCTTGCATCTGGTCACTAGCCCTCAGTATAAACCCGCAGAGGCGAGATTTCGATTGCTGATGACGACCACGAAGACGAAGGGGAGAGAAACGGAACCGCGGCGTGCTTCCTCGGGCGAATCCACGTGAGGGTCCGGCCGGGCCCTTCGGGTTGTTCGCGAGGCCCATGGCCCAGCTTGATACTATTCACATGGGTTCCGATTCTGATCGGGCCTCATCTTTTTCTAGATGGCAACAAAGAAAAGAAATGAGAGTAATTGAAGTTAGGTGTACTGGTCTAGTAGATTGGCCATAGTGTGGATATATTATGTATATTGAGAAAAACTGACTATTCACACATTAGAAAAGGTTAGATTGTTAAACCACAAGTTGGAGGGACAAGGAGAGCAGTGTTAGTCATCGTGTAGTAAGATAATTGATGTTGCAATGAAGATGTGGGGAAAAGATTGATCACATGCTTGTTGTAAGAGAATTGACATTACATATATGTATATAACCAAGATAAGTTAAAGTAATGAGGATTGAAATATTTTGTATAAAAGGTTGTCATACGGGTTTCCTTGTTATACCCTTATTTGGATCAATCCAATGAGCTCATGAGCTTGGGTAAAGATAGGTCAATGGGCTCACGAGCTTGGGTGGAGATAGGCTTAGTCTTGACCTATTTATTTAGTTATTGAAATTATGGCTCAAGCCAGATTCCTTTCAAATCGAGCTCGAGATTCGATCATGTTCATGGGTCGATCTCGAAGATTTGGTCAGGGTGGCGGGTGCAGCATAATGCTTATCCCTGTGTACAGGTTGGATCGATATGTGGGAGAAAAGATATATCCTTGTAAAATATTTGATTGTACTTTAACATATGTGGGTATGTACTTGCATTTTGACCCCTATAAATTCATTAACTTGAGAATAGAGTATTATGGGTTTGCTTCTGCCAAAATCTTCTTTAAATAAAAAAAATATCCATGTGCAAGATAAGTGTGCTTTAATTTATGGAACTTTAACTTTTGAAAAAAGGAAGTTGAATACAGTCGACTGAGGATGGAAACCAGTTTGCATTGAAAACTATTATGTTATCTTATGTACTAATAATCCAAAGGTCTGATTGATTCATACTCCAATTTTATGAAGATAAGCTTAATAATCAACTTTGATTCTCCCTTTTTCTTTTCTTTTCTTTTGTTTCACTTCTTTTTCAAATAAGTGTTTTCTAAGGGACTAGCAAAGGTAAAGTATAGGGGGATGATGAATCTCGGATTCTCATTATTTATTCTTTTATTTTAAGTTTATATTTTAGCAAAAACATTTATAAATAGGTGTAAATACAATAAATTATCATTGTGCATGGCATTGTCAATATTGTATAATTAACACATATTTTCCAAAAATAAAAGAAATAAGAGAAAAGAAAACGAAAGAATGATGTAATTATGAAATAAGTACAGACGGACTCAAACAACGTGAGAAGGTCAATCATTGACCCGATCGACAAGGAATAAAGTAGGGGGATATGGTCCTTGTATGTTATTCACTATACATTCTATGTACACATTACTTCCTATATTTTATTCATCAATAAAAAGACCTCACATCAATTTTTTTCTTAATAAAAGTTTTACATAAAAATGTTTCCTAAATAATAAAAATACTTGTGGAATAAATCAGTCTACACAATATAAATAAAACCACTCATAAAAAATCACACAACAAGAACTTAAAAGATCAATTCCAGCTCAATATGAACGTAAATTCTTCCAAAATCACCTTTATTGGATTCTAAATTGAATTATCTGTCAAATGAGGGTGATTTCATAAATTTTAAAGTTACAAGGAAAAAGTTGGCTTTTTGAGTGTATTGTAGAGTCAGGTGCTACCTATACTTCTAAATGTTTATATTTAATTATTTTAATCTATAATTTATGCATATTGTAAATAAAATAAAAAATAGAAAACACAAAATAAAATAAAATATAAATTCCAAAGTTCATTATACAAAAGCCACTTGTGTGTATATTGTATACAATATCTATATATTTAATACCTTTATTCATTTTTGTAAAAAAATCAAATAAATAGCATTTTATGCTCCTCAACTAATTTTGTAAATAAATAAAATATAAAATAGATCATTTTTATATGAAAATAATAACATAATAATAAAAAGATAAAATTTACAAGTATACTATACCTATGTACAATACCCTATACAGTATATACTGTGTATATATCTTATAAAAATAATTAAAAATCATGGAAAAATAACTTTAATAATAATGAACATTTATCATATTTACCTTTTTTAATCCATTTACTACTTTATTTCTATTTTTCATTGATTTATTATCTTCGAATTTTCTGATTGGTCAATCAGGGTCCGTTGACACGGGTCAACCTTCTCCTCCACCAGACCCGACCTGACAAATGAATCGCCGGACCAGATTTCACCCACTTTCCCAATCGGGTCCGGCCTCCATATACGTTGATTTCTATGCCTTATTCACCTCCGAAGATCTGTGATCCTCGCGGATCTCTAGGAGTCGGGTCATTCTAGGATTGCGAGCTTCCCATCGATCTTTCTAGAACCCTGGAATAGCCTATATATACTTTCCTCCACCACCCATGCTCGAGATCTCGTTCCTCGTGCCACCTTCCTTCCCTTGACACCTCCAGTATTGTGACAGGTTCCTATTGGTGTCCTAAGGAAGTTGATTTGGTGATCGACACACGTTGCTCATATGTGGCTGGAGCTCCACCACCGCATGCAACCTCCTTCATCTCTCGCACCTGAGTTGAGGCCAATACCTCGCCGTTCCCCTCGCTTGAAGTAGCTGAGTCAATCGGAAGCTTCAGGTATCATCTATGTCTCTCACATTTCACGTTTCATTATGATCCATTCCATTAGCGCAACCATCAGTCCACTTGCTCTGACCAGTTAGTTGGACCTCCCTCGTACCATCCAGCCGCTCTGATCGACTCCCCTGTTCACCCTCCATCTTCCACCGCAAACCTGATCCTCCCGAATTCTGCTCATCAGAGCAGGGGTAGGCTAGGTTTCCCTATTCCGCCTTCGTAGGAAACCAACTCCCATTTATCTATCGTTTCCTTAGTCTTTATATGCAATAAAATGGATCGGAGCAAAGCCCCTGAGTCCCTCTACCCTTCGCATGTGTAGACATGTGCAAGAAGACCCTATCAGAGCTCCAACTACTCAGGAGGAGCAACTTCAGGAGGTGGAGCACCCCCACCGTCATCTGACCGGTCATCGTCCCTTCTGAAGATATCAGTCAACTCGGAACACTTGTAGAAGTTGCTGGACCTCTTAGAGAGCTCATTGGGCACATGGATCATTGTCCACACCCGAGTGAAGTTCTCCTGAGCCGAGTTCTTCCAGCATCCTCCCGTATCGTTCAATCTGGAGATGGAGCTCCAGATTTGATCAGGGTCATCCGATAACGCCCAATTCCTTGCCCTTTGATCAGAGCTGGACCCCATCTGCACCGCATGATAGAGCACCCTTGCAGACTGTTAATTAGACCATGGCGTTTCAGATCTAAGCCATATTCCCTCGACATCCTATGAACCGTCAAATCCTTTTTCAGGAGAGCATCAGAGCCGTTAGTCCCACACATGTCGGCCACATGCCTCAAGGGTATATTTCTATTTTTATCCAGTAGTTTTATTTATTTCATTTTAGTCCAATAAAATATAACTTGCATTTAAAAATATTTGCAGAAATGAACCTATAGTTTTTGTATTTGCATTTTTGTCCATCTAAACTGAAGTCATGTGTTGCCTCATGTGGTATTTGGCGTATTTGCATGTTTTTCTCCGAACTATTAGCTTGTTACTTAATGAATGAAATATTTTAAGAAATTGTATTTATACCCCTATGCGCACTGATTCACGTGATGCTCATGTGCTTGCTGGATTAATTGGATGAGGCACCCGAAAATTTATTACTTATTATTTGTTGGCCCTGTGACTTAAAATAACTACAGTTAGGTCCACGTGCATTGTTTTTAATTACTTATCTTTTATTAATTGGAATAAATATTTAATTAACTTCAAAAATTACCTAAAAATTGTTTGTAATTCATGATTGCATGTAATATTTATGATTATTTTTGGTTATTAATTTTCGTGCACTTCCTATTATTAAAAACAATACATGTTTTTTTAGAAAATCCTAAATTCGAAAAATGATTTAAAAATTATATAAAAATTATTGTAATTGTCTTTTGTCATCTTTTATCTCGTATGTAAATTTTATTGAAAAATACCTTGGAAAAACTAAAAAATTTTAAAATACTCTAAAACTAATAAAATTTATATAAAATCAACAAAAAAAATCCAAAAATTGTGATTTCAGTTCCCGTTTGTAGATATTTAATTCTAGCTTATCATAAAAACACTCCTAAGAATTTGAAAATTTTTCCTATTTTTAAATTGCGAAACATTCCTAGTTGTGCACTTTTTACTCATTTGGTTACTGTTTGATTTTTAGAAAATCATAAATTCATCTGAAAAATATATAAAAATTACCAAAAACATCATAAAATATATAAAACCCAAAAATATTTTATTATATACTTCTCAGCATTTTTTACCCATTTGAAAAATACAAAAAGATTGTTTGTGCATATTTTATTCCTTGTGCATACTTCTCTTGTATTGAAAAAATAAAATTTTGAAAAATCTCTAAACCATTAGAAAGAGTACCTTGATTTTCGAATGTACAACTTAGTGTATAATTGTGCTCCTCGAGTTCAATCTGGTCGCTATACCATGTTAATAAAAGTAAAAAAATCGCTCGATTTGTCTGTTTGATTCATTAGTTGTTGATTTTCTCAATTATCACATCGATTGATTAGGTTACAACGACAATCTATTTTACACTTAACCCTAGTCGATCTGCACGGTTATCAGAATGGCATCATTACTGGAGAGCATGGCTAAGTAGGAAGATTTATTTTTGTTCATTATTTGCTTCTCTCTTTTATGATTGTTTATAACCATCTTCTATTTTGTTTTTTGTGCGAGGGACTGCTTGGAGGACGACTCGGTTCGTTTTGGAGGGACCCACACTTGAGGAGTAGGAGCAGAAGGGGAAATTATATTAGATATAATTTAGCTTAGTTTTATTTCTGCAAAAAAATTTGTAATAACTTAGACTTTTGGACACACATCTAGACTTGAACATTATTCAGGGTCTGTTTCACAGAGTGTCGGTGCACTCGGGGGACCTCATAGGATTTTTCATGATTTTTAGCATTTTATTTTTATTTACTATTTGTTTCCGAGGTTTTATCCCCTAGACTTAGATTTTATTCTGGTTGAGATCGGTAGAAACTAAGGTCCAAACATCCTAATAGAATATTTGTTCCTATAGGTCACGATTGGACTTAGTCAAATAAAAAGCTAATTTAATTGGATTAGAGACCACGTGTCGTGAGAGGTCGCATACAATGCTAGCAGAACCCATTGTGGCGGGCACCGAGTGACCTCCAAGACCGGATTCATGCCTCTTTTCTGGTTAATTAGCACTAATTCTTCCCGTAATAGAAGTTATTGTCTTAGGGTGATTTCCTCATGCATCATTTATATTAATTTAAATTATGACTTTAATTTATGCATTGGATCATTATGCATGGATCATTTATGCATTGATTCCATCACGCATCGACTTTTCCGTCTTCCTCCCCATGTTTATTAGACTTAAATAAAAGAAAAGCGGAAAATTTGTTAGACATTGTCTTTATTTTGAAAATACATAAAAAAGTAACAACCAATAAATCAGGAATGTTAAAGCACACTTGACATAAAATCGGACTTAACTTCAAAAATTAGTTTTGGGGAGAGTAACCCCCTCCTTGTTTGATTTTACCTGCTAGGAGTTGAGTGATCGCACACCAGTATAGATCCACGCCTACACTTTCTTCAGACTACAGGTTCTAAGAAAAACGATTAGCTATTCTCCAGTGAGGATTTTCGGGTAGCCAGTCTCCAGGGACAATATGTAAGGCTCCATCCTCAAGTAAATTGGGTATCCAAAGATGGTTAAACCTACACCTATACTGGATGGAAATAGGCGCAACTAGTCGTAAGAATCTGGACCAGTCTCCAGGGAGATTCAGGCTCCTAACAACTTGTTAAACTCGCTCTCTAAGATTGGATTATCACCAAAAATAAAATTGACAAGATAAGCAATCGAGCTTTCACATCATTATATCATGTTGAGTCAATGAACCAGGGATTTGTTTTCTCATCCTGCTTTCAGTCCAGATCAAATCTTCATAAATCCCCGAATCAAGATAATGGGTAGGAGGTCTCTTAGGCTGCCTCTAGCAGCACTGCTTTCCAGCACTCTTCCTCGTTCATCTAGGGCAGCTTCAGAGAGCTCAGACCCGCTCTCTGAACCCGAATTCATCTCCACCCTATTCCCCCTCGACCCTACTTCTTCCACTCCTGGGTATAGATGGAAAGGCCAACATAACTATATATTCATTGATCAGCACCTGACTTGGGGTCTTTTGCCTCTATAGAGACCAGAGAGATGGCTAGTGATGACAAAACTGATGAGCAACATCAGACTTCATCGTTTGTATTAAATGAGGCCACCTTCAACAACACACTGCTCGCTTCCTTGGAGACCATGTAGAGACAGATCAGGGACCAAGGAATATTCATGGCAGAGGTGAGGAGAGGGCTCACACAACTGCGAGGTGGGAGAGAAGAACCAGAGAGACCAGCCGATGGTAGAGAAATACTATGCTAGGAGATCTGAGCATACGACAAACGTCAAGACGAGTCGTGAGATACTCAGAGGCCATCATACACCATGAGGCAATTGCACAAACGTGGTGCAACCCTCACTCACAGATGGATCCAGCTGCCCACCATCCTGGACAACTTCGAGATTCACCCCCAGACGATCCAGCTTCTACCCAAGTTTCATGGGCACCATTGAAGAGTCCCATCTCCATCTACAAGAATTCGAGATGATCTATAGCACCGTCCAAGACAGTTTTGTGGACGAGGACACCATCAAGTCGATAACCTTCCCATTCTCCTTGGTTGATCGAGCATCCTATTAGCTAAAGCACCCAAGGAAGGTTGTCACCACTTTGGAGCAGCTCCTGACCGAGTACATGAACAAGTATTACCCACTCTGACAGACCAATGTAACTAAAGCCATGATCAACAACTTCACCATGATTCCTAATGAACAATTCCACGAAGCATGGGATCAATTCCAAGATCTCATTGACAGGTATCCCCACCATGAGATCGGCAAGCCCAACCTAGTCTAGAGTTTTTTCTGTTGTTTGACACATGAGCTGCAGGGGCTTGTGAACATCTCTTTTGTAGGTTCATATTTTGCCAAGGACGAAGACCAAGTCTGGACCATTTATGAGGAGATGGCAGAAGACTACACTGTGATGTCCCAAACTCGGGTCTACACTCTAGGAAACCCTCTCCCACATGAGATTCCATATCAGAGGATAACACGTATTGAGGTCGATCCTTCTTCCTCTTCTACGGCAGCAACACTAGCAGAGCCTTTTGTTGCCGATATGGGAATCATCAGCCACAAGTTGGATCGGATGGAGATCATCGAGAAGAAGACATTCCAAGGCCTTGACAAGCTCAATAAGATTGATGAGTTGGCCCAAACTCTTAGTGATCTATAGATCCAGATCATGTGTCTCCAAGAGGTACAAATGGATTCTCAGCCACATTCCAGGTCACGGACTGATCTAGGGAGCAATTCGTCTCAGCCATTTGCCTCGTATCGCTAGGTTCATCACATCCAGGCATAGCTGATCCAGTCACTCCTGTACTACCAGTTGCCATCATCCCCTTCTTCAGATACTCAATTAGTGGTGTATCAGCCAAACCAGCACTTGGCATCGCATCCACCACTAGTTCACGAGCAACAGGAGCCATTGATGGAACTCAACAATATTTGGTACTCCCAATACCAACAACAGCCTGGGATCTGGCATGATCATCCAGGTTTCTGATGGTCAACTAGAGATGCTTCATCCCAACAACATTCTCCGATACAAGCATGACAGGGCACCCAATCACAACAGCACCAGTATACCCAGTAGCAGCAGTATGGTCCTCGACCTTCATACCAAGGTCAATAGTGGATACCCCCAGCTTCCTCACCACCTATACCAGCAGCACCAGAACCAGCCTCATTTCCAGTGAGGTAACCCGTCCGGTTCTCATTGGCAATCTTATGAGAACCCGACCCTTGATGATCTTGCATGCATGTTGTTCGAGCAAAAAGCCACCTTCCTATAAGATATGGACAAGTTCTAGCAGGAGATGAGAGAAATCATAAAGGGCAAGGCCGCCATACCTGCACAGATTGAACCTAACTTAAACAATCTGAAGAGAAAGTCTAAGCAGGTGCAGTCTACAGAGACTGCCTCTTGTAGTGATATTCTGGATGACATTCATTATTTATTTGATGCTGATTTTGTGACACTTAGGAGCGGTATGAAACTAACCAGTGGTGATTTGTCTAGGCGACATCCCAATGCTGATTCTAGGGTGCCATACGAAGTCAAGAGTGGTGTTGATGCCGTAAATCATGATGCTGACGGTCGTACTAAAGCCACCAAGGATGATGATCCACACGACGATGTTAAAGCTATTATATACCCAATTGCAGATGGTGGTACTAATCCCACTAGATTACCAGATGGTAGGCCAGAGCGTGGTGTTGATATCACCAGTCCAAATGTTGTCGGTGGTACTAATACCACCAAGAGTCAGATATTTGTTTTGTCCTCTTCTATATAAATAAAAGAAAGGTTTTTATATTTCTTTTGGATCCATCCATTGATATTGATGATGTTGGCATGGATTCCAGCACTATACATGCCCAGAAACCCACTCATGACCCTCACTCTTCTGAAGAGGGTCCCTCTATCCCCTTCCCTCAAGCACTCTGCTTAGGGAAGGGCCCTAAAACAGAAAATCCTAAATAGAGACAATAAATAGAGTTCAACGAGCAAATAATAGATGGATTTTTTATCCAGCATACTTTTCAGGAGGCACTTGAGCATATCCCTCTATTCCAGAAGAACCTCAGAGAAAATACCACCATCCGTAGGAAGAAGAGGAGAAATCACAATGCAGAAATCCATGTGCTCACTCGTGCCACTTGCTTCACCATCTAGAACCGATTGCCAGCCAAGAGACCTTATGCAGGAGCTCCTTATGTAAGATGCTACATTCATGAGCAGTGGTTCGATCGGACTCTATTAGACAACGGATCCTCTATTAACCTCCTCCCAGCTCCCTTACTTGACCGATTCGAGTTTGGCCCTCTTAATCAGAGCAGGACAGTTCTTTAGTTTGCAGATCGATCTATCAAGAGGTTGAAGGGGATATTAAAGGATGTTGTCATCACAATTCATGGCATGAAAGTCCACATGGACTTTGTTGTGTTGGACATGAAGATACCTGGATGCGTGATCGATACCCCCCATCATTTTAGGATGACCCTTCTTAGTCACAGCCAAGACAGTGTCCGATCAAGATAGCGGGAAGGTATACTTTTGTGTTGTGGGTGACAATATACAAATAGAGATGATTAAGGAGATCAGAGCTAGAGATTCAACTTGCTCCGAGCAAAGTTCAGAGCAGATAACAGATTCAGATCTAGACATCCACTAGGGGTGTGATTTTATGATTACAGATGATGAGGCCATTTGGACAGATCTGATTTCACAAGTTGTTGCCACACCTGCAGAGACTACATAGCCACATATGACAACATATGAGAGTTTGGAGAGCGCACTTATGGAACATGACACCTTAAAGCTAATGATTGTGATTTGGGTAGCGAAGCAGAATGTATTTCTTGTTATTCTGATTCAGATCCCTTGGACCCAGGCACCGCTTTTGATTGACATGATTTCGATGATTATTTACCATGTGTGATGTCCACAGAGTCTACAGCTATGGTGGAGATTGAGGCAATATGGTTGATTGATACACCAGCAGGGTCGTCTTCATTAGATTCACTAATCCAGCGAGAGTTCTCACATGCGGATTTGGTAGCCTTCACTCAGACTTTTCAGAAACTAAATTTGCTAGCTCCCACATGCCTGTAATCGAACACCTTACCATAGAGTATGAAGTACAGATTCCTTGCTGGTGAGCCAGAAATGTTCCGAGTCATTAGAGTATGAAGTACAGATTCCTTGTGGGTGAGCCAGAATCTCAGCAGATTTGATTGAAGACCAAGAATCTCATTTGATGGAGGTTCTTGAAAAAAATCGCAAGGCAATTAGATGGACTGTAGCGAATCTCTAGGGATAAGTCTGGCCCTGTGCTCTCACTACATATATATCGAAGATGATGCTAAGCCATCACGTGAGTTCCAACAGAGGCTGAACCCGAATCTTTGAGATGTAGTCATGAAGGAAATATATAAGTGGTGGAGCGTCGATTTTATCTACCCCATCTCCGACTTCAAATGGGTTAGCCCATTACATGTGGTACCCAAGAAGATGGGTATCACTACAATGGTAAATGAGTCTGGAGAGGAGATAGCTACCCGAGTACCCACTTCTTGGAAGGTATGTGTGGACTACAGATGATTGAATTAGGCCACCAAGAAGGATCATTTCCTACTACCATTTATTGATCAGATTATTGAGAGGCTGGCTGGGAAGAGTCATTATTGCTTTCTTGATGGGTTCTCGGGATACAATCAAGTGTCCATAGCACCCAAAAGACCAGGAGAAAATGATGTCCACTTCTTTGTTTGGAACGTATGCTTTTAGACAGATCCCCTTTGGAAATGTAATGCCCCAGCTATATTCTAAAGGTGCATTCTTTCCATCTTCTCGAACATGGTAGGCGATTGTTTAAAGGTCTTCATGGATGACTTTTCGATCTACGATGATGGGTTTGATGCTTGTCTTTATTTCCTAGATCAAGTAGTTTAGCGTTGCATTGAGGTCCACCTAGTCTTATCTTGGGAGAAGAGTCAGTTCATGATGACTTAAGAGACAATACTTGGTCACATCATCTCTAACATGGGCATGGAGGTTGATTCAACCAAGGTGGACATCATCAAGAAGCTCGCTCCACCATCCAATTTGAGACAGTTGCGGTCTTTTCTGAGGCATGTCGGCTTCTGCCAATGGTTCATGCAAGACTTCAATCGGATTTCCCGATCGCTGATTGATTTACTCATGAAAGGCACTGAGTTCCTTGTAGATGATAAGTGTCTTTCCTCTTTTGAGACTCTTAAGAATTTGGCATTCAGGCTCCTGTCCTTCAACCACCTGATTGGTCTCTCCTATTCAAAATCATGACGGATGCTTCTGATTTTGCTAAAGGGGTCGTTCTTGGACAGAGGAGGGATAATGTACCATTCACCATTCACTACGTTAGCCAGACTTTGTATACTGCTCAGAGGAACTACACTGTGACTGAGAAGGAGATGCTAGCCTTAATATTTGGTCTGGATAAGTTTCGATCTTATATTCTTGGATCTAGAGTAACCATTTATAACGATCACACCGCCATTCAATACCCAATGACCAAGATGGTTGCTAAATCAGATTGACAAGATGGATCCTTATATTACATGAGTTTGATATAGAGATTAAGGATAAACCTGGAGTTAAAAATATGGTGGCAGATCTCCTCTCCCGATTAGAGCATCTTGAGGATTGTGATATGATCACACCTATCACTAAGACATTCCCTGACGAGGCGATTATTGCTATCACCTCTCTCCCATGGTATGCTGACATTGCGAACTATCTTGTTGCCAAGAAATTTCCACAAGGTTGGCCCAGGCAGCGCCTTGAGACCTTCCTCATGAAGGCTAAGTCATACCACTGAGAGGATCCCACCCATTACCATGAAGGAGGGGATAGTTTCTGTGTCGGTGTATTCCTCAGGAGAAGCACCATAGCATCTCACCTATTGCCACAAGCTTGAGGCAGGAGGACATCACTTTGGGAGACAAACATCGCAAAAGGTTCTCCAAACTGGCCATTGGTGGCCTACTCTCTTCAAGTATTCATATGAATTCGTAAATAGATGCACTGACTGTTAGAGGATGGGCACTTGTGGACAGAGAGATATGATTCCGATGCAGTTGATGAATATGTGATTCGTTGCTCTAAAAGTCAAAAATAAAGCTTTATTCCCGAGTAATTAGATGCATATCTTCCTTTATTATGTATTATTCATATTCATGCATTTAGAATTAATGTTCGCATTTTAGCATGCATATTTGCATTAAATAAGGAACCAAATTCACCTGTACATATTCATCTGTATATTAGCAAAATTCACATATTTGTATCTGTTTTATATTAAATCCAATAAAATCAACTCTATATGTATATATTAATAACATTGATAAAGGAAAAATATCAAAAAATACTAACTTGAAAATTATCTAATAGAACATGAGCCCTAGTTTGAGACTAAGAACCTTAAAATGTGGATATCTCTCTCCTCAGTCTCCTATAGACCCCTACTCACTTTTGAATTAATGTACGTTTAATTAGCTTCAAAACAAGATCAAATTCAAACGAATCAGATTTCATATGTGGAACTTGGGTTTTGGGCCCTTATTGTATATTATACATATTGATCAGAATACCCTTTATTTTATCTTTTATTTTCTTATTTATTAAAAATTCAATTCGGTTAATGTAAATATTCGTTTCATATTTTTTCTATTTTATTTTGATTTTATCTTAAAAATGACAAAAAATATGCAAAAGATAAAAATGTGGTATTTTATGCCTATAAGGTACCACTAAAAATACTGTTTGTACATATGACTTCTTTTGATTTTAATTCCTTCATAAAAGTTGTAGATCTCATCAGGCAAGCAATTTTTGTGTTGATCAATTTTTAATTTGGCTCCTTCTATTATTTCTTTTTTATTTTTTTATATTTATTTTTTTGATTTTTCTAGGTACGACATGTGACAACTCTTAGAACCGCCACGTGTCACTGAGTTTTATATTATTTTCATAATTTATTTTTATTTACTTTATTTTATTCATTATTTATCCATTATTTTTTATTTTAACTAATTAATTAATTTTATTTATTTTCCATTTTTAAATTTAATTTTTCTTCTACTTTTATTTTCTTTTCTCTTCATTATTTTTAGTAGCCTAGTTATTTTACTTTACTTTATTTATTTGTTTATTTTTCTCTTCTTCCTTTACTTGTTCTCTACTCCAACTTCCAACCCAAGCCACTTTCTCCACATCTTTTCTAACTTCATCCTCCTTCTTTTTACTCTCTTCTCCCCCTTCATTCTTCCCTATCCACGAGAGAGGTTCTAGCCTTATTAAAGCCGTGAGGTGACAACTCCCTCTTCAATATTGAGCGATGATGACATGCATGCGAGATCCGAAATTATTGTCTATGAGTAGCGAACTTCACGTTAAGCTCGTAGAGATTCTCCAATTTTTCGTCGAACTGGATCGAGGTCATGACAGGAGTGCAGCATAGCTGTTCCACAACCCGACAAGCACAGGTTAACTTTCTTTTTCCCTTCTTTTATTTTCTTGATTCTTATTATGTGCTATGTTTTCTTCCCCTAAATTCACAAGAAAATCAAAAATTCAACACCTCCATTGAATGAACACCATCATCTCCTCACCTCCCCATCTTCACCTTCTACCTCTCAGAGACATGCAGCAATTAGAGCTCCAAATCCAGACCCCAGGAGCTCTCCATTCCACAAGTTCCCCCTTTTTTTATCTCTAGGTGCGATAAGTGCTGGAGCGAAAGGGAAGTTATCTTGCAGGTACATTCAACAGCCTCCTCCAGCACTTATCTTTGTAGCTCACGAAGGAGGAGGTAGTCACCAATCTCACCAAGCCACAAGGGCTCGCAAGCATCGGTGACACTCGATGAAGAGGAGCTCCTCCAGTTGCACCTCCAACGGCCTCTACAGCTTCGTGCCGCATGCCGCTTCCTGGATTCGCAAAAGCATCTCCATCACGACCGCACCTGTCACTGAGGGTTGCACCTGCCACTGACAGCTGCTTTAGCAGCAGCAGCCCACCGCTACTTCCCTTGTGCGTCGCCACCCATCACTCGTAGCAGCAGAGGGGCTACCACACCCTCTCCCTCCTCCGCAGCAGGCCGTCCCACACCCCGTGCACCTCCAGTCCATGTCGCCCCCCTGTCGCGCCACCAAACATGCATAACCACATCCTCCTAGTCCCTTCGCGCCACGCGCGACCACACACACACTCCAGCTCTGCCCACCTGCAACCTTCCTTCTCTGTGCCCACACATGTCAAGAAGCCACTTGCGGTTGCAACCACCATTCTACCGCCGCACCCCATCAACTGTCGCGCGCCAGCCTCCTGTCGCACCGCCCTCCTGCTTGTGCCACTCCGACCTCCTACGCACGGTTGTGCGTCGCATGCCTCCTTCACTGCCCACCCCCTAGATGTGCCCTAACTTCCACGATCGAAAGTCGATTAATCCTTTTACCTCTCAGATTTATGTAATTGCAAAAGTACTCATGTGCACATTTTCATTAAGTTTTTATTTCCTGTATTGCAAAAGTACTCATGTGCACATTTTCATTAAGTTTTTATTTCATGTATTGTAAGATCACTCCTACATTTATGTTCTAATTTGGACCTCAAGATTGCATTATTTCTTTTATAAAAAATAACTCGTTGAAGATCATTTAATTCTCTACCACTTATCTATTTATTTGGATTTTTGTGAGCATTTGGTAATTAACTAAAATTGCTTTTTGTAAAAAAATACTTATTCACTTCGGTGAGGTTTTTGACACATGGGGCGTCAATTTCATGGGTCCATTCCCTAAGAATCAGGTATTTTAGCACATTTTGTTAGCTGTGGATTATGTGAGTCGTTGGGTTGAGCCCATCCCCACCCGAGCCATAGATGCAAAGACTGTTTGCAAGTTTTTGAGAGAAAATATCATATCACAGTTTGTTGTATCTAGAGTCTTGATTTCTGACAGGAGGACTCATTTTATCAACGACAAGGTAAGGGCCCTTGCTAACGAGTTCAACATTAACCATAGAGTTGCTATGCCATATCATCCACAAATGAACGGTCTTGTTGAGGTTTCGAATAGGGAGATTAAGACTATTTTACAGAAGGTTGCCCGTATAGACTGAAAGGATTGATCACAGCTTTTGAACTCGATCTTGTGGGCATATAGGACCTCCTTCAAGAAACATTTGGGCACATATCCTTTCTGACTCGTTTATGGCAAGCCATGCCACTTATATGTGGAGAACAAGCACAAGTCACTTTGGGAAGTTACTGAGTTATTACTGGATCTTGAGACTATAAGAGATCAAAGGAGAGCAGAATTGGTAGTACTGGAGGAGTTGAGAGATACAACCTTCTCAAGTAGCCTACAATATAAGGACATAGTGAAGATATGACATGATTCTCACATCAACCATAAAAATAGTTTGAACCCAACAAGAGAGTATGGCTATTTGATGCCAGGTTAAGATTATTTCCAAGGAATTTACATAGTAAATGGAAGGGACGGTACTTAATCAGAAAGGTACACAAAATGGTAGCATTGATATATCTGAAGTATCTTCTAAGTCCACCTTTCGAGTCAACAACCAGTGCCTGAAGCCATATCTTGATCATGATCCTGTGCCCGTTGACGTCGCCCCTATTTATTTTGTATGAGATGTGTTCCTTGTCTCACATCACCTACATTTCATACCAGATTTTCATATATACTCCGCATATGTATAGATCCATATTGTCTATATCACTCATTCATTTTGTTTAATACCCCAAATCCATCTTATGATTTTTCTATACTTAGGATGCACTCTATCCTATGTATAAGGGGTATTAGACCTGTGATTATTCATTTTTCCGTTGCCTTTATTTTTTATTCCTATATGTAGGGATATTTTACCTTAAGCATAGGAGAGGTAATGTCTCTACATTCTACTCCTTGGGTTTCCACTTTTATGTACAATCTTTTATACTTAGGATTACTTCATCCTAAGTATAAGGGGGATCATCGACTTCTATTGGTTTTATTCTTTCATCCCTTTTGAGTCGTTTTAGCATAGTATTCTTTTCACTTCTCTATACTCAGCACGAGTGATGTCTTCCTTCATCGATTTCTGATCACTTTGAGGACATCATTCGGGCTAAGTATAGGGGTGTCTTATATATTGTATATACTTATTTATAACTCGTACTTTGTGTGCATTAATAATATAGCTATTATTTATAAAATAGGAATAAAAATGTTTTGAAAGATATTTTCAAAAAATATTTGTAAAAAATGTTGCAAAAATTATTTTTGTACAAGATTTGTAAAAATGATTGCAAAAATTATTTTGTTTGCAAAAAGATTTGAAAATTATTTTCTGTATCAAAATTATGTATATTGTACAACATTTTTGAAAAATTTATGAAAATAAAATGATTGCTAAAACAATTTGTATAATTGTTTGTAAATATTTGTAAAAATAATTTTGAAAAAACTTTTGAAAATAGTTCAAAAAATGTTTGCAAAATTATCTTGTCACACAAGAAATAATTATGGGGTATGAAAACCACCTGTATATATGTTTGCAGTGAAAACCATAATCAACCCTTAAAGTCTTTAAATATATGTACCCTCAATTAAGTTGGATTAAAATTGTTTTGTATATAAAACCCATTTGTACAGAAACCCCTTTACAAATTTGTATATATCTTTGTAAAAACTTCTCTTTCTTTTGCTTATTTTTCAAAAATACCTAAAATTTGAAAATAAAAAAACCATATTTTGAAAAAATTCCACCAAAATTAGTTTTTTTAATAGTTTGCATGTGCATTGTTTGAATCATGGTTGACATTTAAACTGGTCTTGATTAAAATTGAAGAATGGAGCTTGGTTAAGACCTTCAGAGGAACCTTATAGGATTTGGGGTTAAGACTTTTTAGGTCCATAGAGACTTAATTCTTTGAGTCCACTAGGCTATGTTCACGTGTCATCTTTATTAGCCTAAGTAGAATACCTAACAATACACACATGACTCTCTAAGACAATGACTTGGCTTGGACACACACCTTACAAACTCAACATGGATAAGTTGGTGAAGAGGTAGAATGCTTTAGCTTGTAGTAGCATACGAGGGTAGTACAGCTAGCAGGAACCTCCCGTCCTCCTCTAAGGAGGGGTGTGCACCTCAACCTGGTCTAGTAGCATTGAGTCTAAGGACAATATATTGCTGGTTGCAATAATGCTTCAAAAGAGGGATAATCTACTGGCTCAGGAAGAAAAACTCCTTATATGCATGCTGCACCTTGTAGAGATGTTGTACATATGTCAAAAAAATGTGCAAAAATACAAAAACTCCAAAAAAGGGACAAGCCATATTGAAATAAAATACTTTCCGGAGTGTATACAGTGAATAAACAAATCTTATGTATTTCACTGTCGCATATCAAGAAAGCTTGCAGTTGGAGACTTAGCTACTCTGGTTAAATGATGACCGAAAAATCCCACAAGATTCGGGTAAAGGTAAAAACAAGGGTCGTTGTGACCCGAATCTCGAAGATCGATCAACAAGAAAATAAGAAGACCACCAAATCAATAATCAGTTAATTAAGCTAAATAGCGGTCTCGCTATTTTATTTAACTTGGTATAGCGACCAGAGTCAAACACAAGGAGCACGGGTTGGCTTTAAAGAAAGCCTAAGAAGTAGTAAGAAAATCAAATAAAAATAAGAAAACATTTTTGGTGGATTTTATGGATATTTAAATTTTTGTTGATTTTTAATTATAAAGAAAATATAAAACAAGCTAGAAAGAGCACACTCAACTAATTATTAAACACATAAAAACAAATCAGAAAATTGAAATAAAATTATTTTTGGATTTTATGATTCTCAGATGTTTTTGGTAATTTTCTCAAATTTTTATGATTTTAGTTGATTTTCTAAAAAATGGAATAAGGTAGAAAATAAAAATCAATGTGCAACCAGATTTGAAAGGCTATTCAAAAATATTAAAATAGCCTCTAAAAATCTGGAGACAAATTTATAATCAACTACAAATAAAAACTAAGCTATAGGAAAAGAAATTGCATTTTTTTGAATTTTTTTAGAATTTTTAGTGATTTTTATAAGGTTTTTAGGGTTTTTCAATTTTTAGTTGTTTTATAAATCCAAATGCAGCAAAAGTTGAACTAAAACAAGAAGACAACAAAACTAACAATGGTTATTTTTTTAGAATTTTTGGAGGCTTTTTAATATTTTTGATTGATTTTATAATTTAAACAGTAACAAAAATGAGGGTTTTGGAATTTTCAAAAATAGAAAATCAAAGCAAAAATGTCCTAAAAAAATTACTGAAATTTTTACACAGTGGCAGGGGCCACGTGTCTAAATTTCAGTAGATTTGGAGTTGATTTGATATTTTATTCAACCAATGAAAGAGGCACAACACACAGGGACCTAAGTGAAAGAAAAACAAGTTCCAGGGGCTTAATTAGAACAAGTGTGAAAACTGTAGGGGGTGCAATGAAAATTTTACAATAAATTCAGCACATGCTATAATTCAGCACTCACAGGGGCATAAATGCAAATATTAAAACTAAACTTCCATTTCATAACATTCATAAACCCCAAACCCTATACATGCAATTTTCCCAAAAACTCACGTGTCGAAGCACGTGCACCACACACAGAGGGACTAAAATGTAATATCTGAAAGTCTAAGGTCCAAAGTGCAATTCACCCTAATTAAAAAAACTATGACAAATATTTACATGACTAAAATGTAAATGCAAAAGCAGATGGGCCCAAGTGATATTTACCCTTTTATTTATGATCCAACGGTCGAGGGGAGTCCCCTTGAGATATGACGGCCTAGTGCGACTGTACCCCTTCGGCGATGGACACTCTGGATGAGCTCCTCAGATGATCGGATGACTGTTATATTTCCATAGATGAACGACTCGGATAGACCTGGAGCGAGGGGATCGATCGAACGGCTATGGAGGGTCCTCGAGGAACTGCTCGCCGGCGAACTTCGCCCGCCCAATACGCACGCTCGGGACCTCCTCAGATGCTGCTGGAATGGGAGAATCAAAGCTGATGGTCGTCCGCAGCTAGTGGAATACTCCGATGATGTCGGGAGCAGCTGGAGCGCTCCGGCGATGAGGACGAGCTGGAGCACCTGTGCTCTGATGGCGGGCCTCCCAGATGAGGCTCCTTAGCCTTCTAACCTGCACAGGAAGAAAGATGGGTCGAGGGAAAACTGCCTCGACCTGGTTAAGGGCGAAGGGGGCGAATGGGTGAGGTAGAGCATGGGTCTCTGGCTAGCGATGGCGGAGGAGATCCGATAGCCCTATTCCGTGGCGAACCAGGGGGAGCGACTGGGCAGAGAAGGTGCAGAGAAGTCTCGTAAAGGTGTGGTCGAAAGGGCGAATAGGTGATCGGAGCGTAGTGGGAGGTCCGATGGTCGGAAAGTGCGAAATCGGGATCTACGGAGGTCTAGGGACTAACGAGGGTACCTGGTGATTGGAGTCGTCTATGATGGAGGTCCTGGTCCTCCTGGGGTCCTTGCCTCAATGGTGCGACGCCTCCAGAGTCTCAGGCTTCGTCGGTGGCGGAGCTCAGTGATGTTGGTCGTCGGACCTAGGGCAACAACCTCCAATCGCTCGCTGCAACACGCTCCCGCACTCGCTGTCACTCGAGGAGGAAGGTGGAGGTTACTGGGGTCGAAGATGATGGTCAAAGGTACGAGAGAAGGCAGTTGGAGATGAAGTTATATACGAGTAGGGGTCTGAGAAGATGGGAGTCGGGCACGCAAATCGAGGCTCGGACCCCTAAGAAGAAGATCGGGCAAGGATCGTGGATGTGCCCTCTGCAATCGGAGCTCGAGGTTTGGGCAAATGGAGGTTGGGCCAATCCAAGAAAATTGGGAGAAGTCGGGTCGAAACCGAATATTCGCGGAGATGTGGTCCGTGGACCAATCAAAATTCGCCATTTCAAAATTATTTATAAATTAAATTAAAAATAGCGAATGATTTTATTTTAAAATATTTTCAAAAAAATGTTTATTATTTTTCACAGTATTTTTTAGTGATTCTTATTTATTTTTTGAAAAATAAATTAATGTATATACATAATATTATATTATATACATATATAAATACCTATGTATTTTACATTTTTATTTTTATTAGTTTATTTTTGTACAATTATCTCAATTTTATATTTTGTTTATTTACAACATAAAATTTGGGATATCAAATATTTTTATTTGATTTTTATTGTTTATTTACAAGGGTAAAATAAATAGGTCTAGGTACAAGTGTACATGGTATATACAAGGGTGAGAGAGAGAATGTATTTTCTTTTTCTTTTTATTTTTCTAATTTTTATTTTATTTTTAGAATTATATACAAAGAGTGAGAAACACACACACACATATATATTATGAAAATAAAATATATACACCAAGAGGGAGATGTGTACAGTAATAAATGGCCCTATCTCTCTCTACTTGTTTTATTTTGCAGTCAGGCCAATGCTTGGCCCTCCCTTGGGTTCAGGCCACTCAATATTTATTCTAAATATTTCTCTCTTTTTCTTTATTTTCTTTATTCATTTATTTTTGCACAAAAACATGCTAATTATTGCTATTTACACAAAGCATGCAGTTTGACAATTTATTATATTTACAAGTATTTACATGGTGTTTTGCAAATATTTTTAGCTAAAATAAAGGAATAAAGAGTGTTGAATGGGGATTCATCATTAAGCTCCAAAGAATACGTGGCTACACTGGTCGCAATCCATCCTCTCCTTTTTCCCCTCTTCTTGAGATGGTTGTACTTTAACTTAGAAGGGAATACCCCGCTCCTCGAGGAAAGAGTTGCTAGACTGGGGGATTAGAGTTACCTTGTTGAGGGAGGTTGTTTCTTTGCCATTTTTGAGGGGGTGCGACATATCACTTACATAGTACAAGGAAAGATTCATAGCCATTAGATTTTGTGTATATAGACTTGTTCTAACTTGGTTGTTGAGGGGACTTGACCATAGAACTGTGGAACTTGATGGTCGTTAAATCTTAAACTTGTTTCCCATTAAGGTTCCACCACACTAATGATCCAAAGGTCTGAGTGACCTCCACACTCCAATTTTATGAAGATAAGCTTAATAATAAACTTCGATTCTCCCTTTTTCTATTCTTTTCTTTTTGCTTCACTTATTTTTCAAATAACTGTTTGCTAAGGGACTAGCAAAGGTAAAGTATAAAGAGATGATGAATCTCTGATTCTCATTCTTTGTTCTTTTATTTTAGCTGCATCTTTTAGCAAAAACATCTATAAATAGGTGTAAATCTAACAAATTATCCTTGTGCATGTCATTGTTAATATTGCGTAATTAACACATATTTTAAAAAATAAAATAATAAAGAGAAACTAAAAAGAAAGAAGGATGTAATTATGAAATAAGTACAGACGGATCCAAACTCTGAGAGAAGGACAATCATTGACCTGATCGATAATGAATAAAGTAGGGGGAGATAGGGTCCTTTTATATTCTTCACTGTCCATTCTATGTACATATAACTTTCTATATTTTATTCATCATAACCTCAAATCCAATTATTTTCTTAATAAAATTTGTACATAAAATTTTTTTCCTAAATAATAAAAATACTTGTGGAATAAATCAGTGTACATAACATAAATAAAATCACTCATAAAAAGCCACACAATAAGAACTTAAAAGATCAATTCTGGCTCAATATGAATTCCAATTCTTCCAAAATCATTTATTCGATTCTAAATTGAATTATCCTCTTGATGAGGGTGGTTCCATAAATTTTGGGGGATATGAGGAAAAGTTGGCTTTTTGAGTGTATTATGTATTCATGTGCTACCTATACTTGTAAATATTTATATTTATTATTTTAATTTATAATTTGTGCATATTGTATTTTAAACACTTGTACATAGTCTTAATAATAAAATAAAATAAAATAAAAATTAGAAAGTAAAAAATAAAATAAAAATAAATTCCAAAGTTCATTATACAAAAGTCACATGTACGTATATTGTATACAATATCTATTTATTTAACACCTTTATTCATTTTTGTAAAAAATCAAATAAAAATCATTTTATGCTCCTCAAATTATTTTGTAAATAAATAAAATATAAAATTGTGGATTTTTTTGTAAAAACTTAACTAAAAATAAAAATAATAAAATATATAGGTATACTATACCTATGTACAATACCCAATACTGTATATGTTGTGTATATAGTTTATAATAATAAAAAATCTTAGAAAAATAGCTTGTTTAATAATAAACATTTTTTCATTTTTATCCTTTTTACTTTTAATTCATTTATTATTTTATTTATATTATTCTTTTATTTATTATCTTTGAATTTTCTGATTAGTCAACCCAGGTCTGTTGACCCTAGTCAACCTCTCTTCTACCAGACCTGACCCGACAAATGGGTCATCGAATTGGATTTCTCCCACTTTTCCTGATCGAGTCCAGCCTCAATTTGCTTTCATTTATGTGCCTGATTCATCTCCTAGCATCCGTGATCCTCACAGATCCCTAGGAGGAGTCGGATCATTCTAGGGGTGCGAGCTTCCCTTCGATATTTTTGGAACCATGGAATAGGCCTATATATACTCTCCTCCCGCCCACCCCTGCTTGATAATTCATTCCTCACACCACCTTCCTTATCCTAGCACCTCCAGCATCGTGACATGGTCCTATTGTTGTCCTTAGGAGTTTGATTTGGTGATTGGGCGCACGTTGCTCATACGTGGCCGGAGCTCCTCCGTCGCGTGCAGCCTCCTTCATCTCCTGCACCAGAGTTGAGGCCACTACCCCACCGTTGCCCTCACTTGGCATAGCTGAGCCCATAAGAGGCTTCAGGTGACAACCATCGCCATACCACCAGTATGTGATTGCTCCACCTCAGCAGTACCAGCAGTATCCTCCTCCCTCCTACAATCAATTTCAGATTCCCCCACCACCGCAACACCACCGGCAGTCGTCACCTCAGCTCCCGCATCTGCAGCAACAACGTGGTATGCACGCTAAGTCTTTTGAGGCGAGCCCCGTGAACCCGACCTTGGATTGCTTGGCCCAGCTTATAAAAGTCTTATCAGATATGACTGGGAAGCTAGACGAATTGACCTCCACTAAGACCACCATTCTGACGCAGGTTGAAGCTAACCCCAATAGCTTCAAGAGAAAGGAGTAGGTAGAATGTGATGTCCCGTCTATGCCTGTAGAGTCAGAAGATTGTAATATTGTTTTATCTAATACTATCACTTTCAGGAGCGGTAGGCCTTGCCTCCGCTGCCACCAACAAGGGGACATTAAATCTTCAGGTGAATCATCATCTTCTGCATCAACCATGCCATCTACAAGGATGAGTAAGGAAGAAGAAGGAGGAGCCATGCCAGTTGCCATTCACCACCATAAAAAAGAACAAAAAAATATGCAAAAACAAAAAAAAACAAAAAGAAGATCGTTGCTGAAGTCAAGACGCACCAGCCTTGGAGGATCCGCGAGCGATAACTGATCCCTTTCCAACCGACGGAGCGGAGGACACACTTTTTGTTCGTCCCACCAGCACTAGCAGTTCAGCTTCCAGCTTGTACTCCTTTTTGTGAACCGGATGTACAACATTCGTGGACGATGATTTTGTTGTAAAGAAAAACTCTATTCCAGATTTCAGTATTGTACACATTCCATTTCCTGATGCAATCGAAAAATAAAAAAAAGCAAACAGAAAAAGTGCATTGTCTGATCCTGGAGTTGTGGACATTATCAATAACTTGACTGTTGAAATTCCTCTGATGAAGGCCATGGAGTAGATGCCAGGTGTGAAGAAAGGTCTGAAGGAAGCATGTACAAGCAAGCGTCGCGCAGCACGAAAGAACAGACACAGGCAGGTTGAGAAGTGCATCCTCACCATGGCCACGTAGCAGCCATCAGCAATCTCCCTCGGAAGAAGCAGGACAAAGGAGCACCTCTCATCAGTTGTGAGATTTTTGATCAAGTCTTCGAGCGCACTCTGCTTGACATCGTTCTTCCATCAACCTGCTGCCTTCGTCATTACTGCAAGAAATTCATGCTAGGTCCGCTCAAGCAAACACGGATGATCCTTCAGTTCGCTGACCGATCCATCAAGCGACCTAGGGGGTCTTTTGGACGACGTTGTGGTATAGATGCGGGAAATGCAGTTCCTAGTTGATTTTGTAGTCCTTGATATGGACTCTCATGCACCCTTAGTCCAGACTCCTATCATCCTTGGCCATCCCTACGCACCTCATAAGCCATGGTTGATTACGGGTCTGGCAAGATTACTTTCAGCTCGGGCAGCAAGAGAATCACTATATACATGATCAACGAGCTGAGAGTCATGTCTGATGAGAGCTGTGCAGCACATGAAGCAGACTATGATTTTATTGCAGAAATCAGAGATACACCACTCTTGTTGGACGATCCATGGACCCAAGAAATCATGTTCTCTGGAGGAGGACTTGGAAAGCACAGTCGACACATGCTATGATGATACTTGGGAGACAGAAGCCAATTTGCTTAGGCACATTTTAACTCCAATGATTCACTCCCAGCTCGAACACGATGAGCCTAGTGCAAAGCTGTTCGGTGCGTTGTCAGAATCTCAATAGAATTCTGAGGCCAATATCTTAACCAAAGTTCAAGCAGTACATCCCACCACTAGTGCAGTCTCCGAAGTGACTGATAGGTTGGCTAGATCGGAACCAGAACTCAAGCCACTTCCGGCTGGCCTGAAGTACATATTCCTTGCAGGTGAAGAAAACATGTATCCGGTCATCATCAGCAACAGGCTGACTCCGAATCAGGAATCTCGACTTCTTGAGGTTCTAGAGAAGAACTGCAAGGCACTTGGTTGGCATGTATCAGATCTCCACAGGATAAACCCTACATTGTGTTCACACCACATTTACCTGGAAGAAGATGCCTATCCATCCCGCGAATTTCAAAGAAGACTGAACTCAAATCTCTGGGACGTCGTCATGAAAGAAATCACGAAATGGTGTGACGCAGGTTTCATTTATCCCATCTCCGATTCAAAATGGGTGAGTACTTTGCACGTAGTTTCCAAGAAGTCAGGGATTACCGTGGTTACCAATGACATAGGAGAGGAGATATCTACTCGGGTACCGATGTAACGAACCCGTTTCCCGGGCCGTCGGATCCTCCCATATCCGGATCTGGTTACTCAGCAATAATTTATTCAGCAATCACAACTAACATTCAGAAATAGACTGCAAATAAAAATACTCAGAAGAAAGTATTTCAACACTTTTCCATTCACAAAATAAAGTTCAGATGATACACTGTTCCACTATAACCATTTACATGTACATCAGCTTGAAAGGGAAATATACAAAAGATTACTAACTACCTTAAAGAAAGTAAAGCTACTGTGGCTGGCTGGATGTCTAGTATGTAAGTTGGATGATTTTTTTAGAGTCTTTGCGATGGCTCACCGATACCTGTTGGGTTTTCCATAAATCATAGGATAAAAATTAGCGAATGCTAAGTAACGAAGAAGAGAAAAGTAAACAAATTGTATAATTTTTTCAAAATTCATTGATATCACAAAAATTCCATTCTTTCTTGTTAATTTAAGTCCTATTCCTTTCTATTCCATATCAGGGATTAGTCCAGGGGAACCCCACCATTCTTGGACTCCGAAGCTGTGGATGCTTCAGGATTGGAGATTGTGTTGATCTTGGTAAGCTTATGCTGCCGCACGTCGCCTCAACCAATCCTCCAATACTACCCTGACAATTTCCCTTTTATTTATTAAACAGGGTCTCAACCCTTAGCCTGGAAAAACAAAAGAGCACACCGTCCTCGAGGACTCGGTTGCTTAAAACCTCAGGCTAACATTTAATCATATAACCTAGCGGCTTTAAATACATGTTATCGTGACCCAGCCGCTATTGAACCACCCGTGCCTCCACATGGCACGACCACATTTTCCGTCGTTCCAACCCGAATATATTGGCTCCCGGTACCATGCGTTGCAAAATATTCATTTCGTGCGCACTTATCATAACAGGGCAAACGTGTACCACCTAGGTAGGGAAACGTCAATACGGGTTCCTTCCGACAAACCTACAGGTTGCATGCCCGACCTGTAGTTCTACTCCCAGTCATCCTTAACGTGACACATGATCCTTTTCAGGATCCATCTCAAATCACACCAATTCACATGATGTAATTCTTTCGTTAAGTCTTTGATTTACATAAACCACAATACTTAGTATTGACTCACATATATATTATTCATAACCATATGTATACTCCTATTTATGCCTATTTTAACTCCCAAACCCTAACTTTCAGAGCCAACGCATCAATTTGATGCGTAAAACTTATTTTAGTGGGAATCACAAAGCAATTCTTCAGACTTTTTCAAAAATAACCAAAATTAGGGTTCTTCGTAGCAAAGAACACAAAATCAAGAATTTCAATAATTTCGTATAAAAACCCAACAGTAAAAGGAAGGATTTCGTTTCCTAATCGAGCTCTCTCTCGTGTATGCAGGGCTTTATCGAGTTTCGTTTTTAGAAAGGCTATTTTAAGGCTCTTGAAAAGATCGAATTTCATTTTTCGTATCAAAACGCTAAGAACATGTTAAGAACACGAAGAACGAACGAAGAACGCGAGGAACGCGAAGAACACGAAGAACGCCAAGAACATATTTTCTCTTAAAATTTCGGCAGAGTTTCCCCTTATATCAGGACATATTTCTCGGAAAATTTCGCCAGGGTTTCCCCTTATATCGGGACATATTTCTCAGAAAATTTCAGCAGAGTTTCTCCTTATATCGGGAAAGATTTCAAAATAAAAAAAACGAAAAGAGTTTCCTCTATAAAATCAATCGAGAGGAAAATAACAACGAAACTGAAAGAATATACTCAACAACAAGAGATGAAGAACCGGTAGACACCACACATCTTAGGTGAGTGAACGTGTGACGAATCACAAGGTCACTGACGTGTATAGCCGCCCGCACCTAAGTAGGGTATTACACAGATTTCTCCATCAAAATAACTATAAAAGTATAATACGAAGAATAGAAACATAAACGATGGAGAATCGGTAGACACCACGCGTCTTAGATGAGTGAACGTGTGACGAATCACAGGGTCACTGACGTGCATAGCCGCCCGCACCTAAGTAGGGTGTTACACAGATTTCTCCTCGAACCACAACAGGAAAACGAATCGGAAAAAAATATGAATCAAAAACAAAACTTGGAAGAACAAGAGTATGAATTGAAAGCCTAGCTTACGAAGCAACTAAGAGAGGATCATACCTTTCTCCTCCTCGTTCTCCCGGCGCTAGCGCTCCTCCCTCGCCTCCCACTCCTCCTCCCAACCTCTCGACCCTTGCCCTTGGGATGGTGGTGGTAGTGGAAGTTGTAAAGAATGAATGGGTAGGGGGGTCTACTTATAGGCCCCGGAAAACCACTAACCATGGTTAGAAAACCATGGTTTAGACCTTAACCATAGTTTAGCGGCCAATGGTTTTGGCCCATGGTTTTAGCCAAAACTCATCCCAAACTTGGAGCCTAAGTTAAAACATTCTAGAGGATTCTAGATTCGCTAATGACGCTTAATTGACACTAATCGTGATTAACTTTCACTAATCGCGATTTAACTTTCGCGGCTTACGATTATCTTTTGTTAACTATTGATTAGTGTTTACTAATGATCATTAGCGGCTTTCAATCGTCATTAATTTCTTTAATAATGTTTAATTAGTCTTAATGACAGTTATTATGGATTAATGACCTCTCTTTCTTCGGAAAATCATAATAATTCGAAACGAAGTCCGATTCACACGAAACAAATTTCGTTGGTTTTCTCTTGATGAGCCGGATCTTTATATAGGATCCGAGATATGCCAAGTTTTAGGCTTTACAATTATAACAACCTTAAAGGAAGTCTCATCCTCGAGACTAGAAATGCAGGCATAACATCCTTAAAGAGAATTGAAACCATAACAACCTTAAAGAGAATGAACGTCATGTCATTTAAAATGAATATATACATAATACACAATGTTATCATTCAAACAAGTACGGGTATTTCTCTCTCATTTCTGCCTCAGGTTCCCATGTGGCTTCTTCAAACTCTTGGTTTCGCCATAATACTTTAACTAGAGGCACCTCTTTGTTTCTTGATATCCCTTTCAAGTATTTGCACAGGTATCTCTTGGTATGTCAAGTCTGGCTCAACATGTAAATCATCATAACTTATCTTATGCTCTGGATCCCTAATGTACTTTCTCAGATTTGATACATGAAATACATCATGTATTGCTGAAAGATGTGGAGGAAGTGCAAGTCTATAGGCAACTTTTCTAATCCGTTGAATAATTTCAAAGGGACCCACGAACCTGGGTGCTAACTTCCCACGCAAGCCAAACCTCTGAACACCCTTCATAGGTGATACTTTGAGAAATACAAAGTCGCCTACCTCAAATTCAAGGTCTCTTCGCCTGGTATCACTATAACCAGTGTTCAGGAAATCGGCCGAGTATACCGCATACTCGGCCGTATACTCGTATTCAGTAGACTTGGCGCACCGAGTATGGTCAAATCGGCATCTAGGCGGGTCAGGCCGCATACTCGGCCGAGTATACCGTATATGCGGCCGTTTATGCGGCCGATTTTCAAACAAACTTTTTTTAAAACCTTAAAGTAAGTTCGGACATCCGACTTAATGCTCTTTCAATTGATGTTTTTGCTCACTTGACTCTATTATCCCAATAGTTTTGTTCCTTATACCTTCAATTCTTTATTATTATAATCAAGAATATAATATTTAGAGGATATTAACATGATATTAAAAATTTATTTATATTTTTAATAATAAAAAATACCAAACCGCATAAAACCGCATACTCGCCGCATACTCTCCCGCATACCGCATACTCTCTATTCAGTGACCCATCCGACTGAATACCGCATACCGCCTTCCTGAACATTGACTATAACTTTTCTGGCGACTCTGGGCAGTTAATAGTTTTTTTTCTAGCATTTTCTACAGCTTCCCGTGTCTCCTGAAGTCTATCTGAATCATAAAGGTTCTTTATTCCGACCTCTTGCCAACACAAAGGAGTAGTACACCTTCGTCCATATAGTGCATCAAATGGTGCCATGCCAATACTTGTATGGTAACTATTATTGTAGGTGAATTCTGCAAGAAGTAAATGTTTAATCCACGATTCCTTCCATTCTAAGGTGCAAGCTCGTAGCATATCCTCTAGTGTCTGAATCGTACGTTCTGACTGACCGTCTGTTTGTGGATGATATGCTGTGCTTAAGCATAACTGTGTACCTAAGGCTTTCATGAAGTTCTCCCAATAGTGTGAGGTGAATCGTGAATCTCGATCGGAAACTACTTCCTTTGGGATACCATGGAGGCGAATCACATGTGTAATATATAACTCAGCAAGCTGGTCTGGAGTGAAAGATAAGCTTATCGGAATGAAGTGTGCTACCTTTGTCAGACGATCTATTATATCCCAGATACTATCTTTACCAGCAGTCGTCTGAGGTAAGCCAGTAACGAAATCCATGGAAATGCTTTCCCATTTCCATTCAAGTATAGGGAGGGGTTGCAATAATTTCGGTGGCTTTTGGTGTGAAGCCTTTACCTGCTGGCAAGTGAAACATGAATTCACAAACTCAGCAACATCTTTCTTCATTCCCGACCACCAAAAGTATGAATAAAGATCCTTATACATCTTTGTAATTCCTGGATGAATAGATAATCTAGAACAATGAGCTTCTCGTAAGATGTCTTTCCTTAGTTCATGTGTGTTTGGTACACAAACTCTGTGATGATTATACAGTAAACCATCTTGTATCTGGAATCCCTCTATCTCATTCTTCTCAAGTTGTTTCAAGTCTTTAAGGACTGGATCATCCTCCTGTCCCTTCTTTATTTTATCCCATATTTCTGGTTTGTATCGATGAGGAATAGTTATAGTATCAGCACTACTATCAAATGGTTTCCATTCACTTAACGTTGATAGTAAACCCCAGAAGTGGATAGCACTCACTAACCCGGGTGAATAAGTTCTTCTGCTAAGTGCATCTGCTACGACGTTCCCCTTACCAGGGTGGTAGGAGATAGTGCAGTCATAATCTTTCAACAACTCTAACCACCGTCTCTGTATCATATTGAGTTCCTTTTGATCAAACAGATATTTCAAGCTTTTATGATCGGTGAAGATTTCAAAAGTAATACCATACAGGTAGTGTCTCCATATCTTTAAAGCAAAAACTACGGCAGCTAATTCAAGGTCATGTGTTGGGTAGTTCTTCTCATGTGTCCCGAGCTGTCGTGATGCATACGCAACTACCTTACCATGTTGCATAAGGACCGCCTCAAGTCCTTCTTTAGATGCGTCAGTGTACACTGTAAACCCTTCACTCTCGGAGGGTAGAGTAAGGATGGGTGCATATGTTAGGCATTCTTTCAGTGTCTGAAAACTAGCTTCACATGTATCAGACCATAAGAATGGGACCTCCTTTTGAGTTAGTTTAGTCATTGGCAATGCTATTCGTGAAAAGTCTTTCACGAATCTTCTATAATATCCAGCTAAACCCAGAAAAGATCGTATTTCTGTGACAGTCTTTGGGCGTTCCCAACTCATCACCGCACTAACCTTTGTAGGATCAACTGATATACCTTCCCCAGAAATAACATGGCCTAAGAAAGATACTTCAGATAGCCAGAAGTCACATTTGCTATATTTAGCATACAGTTTGTTCTTCTTTAGAGTTTCAAGTGCCCGCCTGAGATGGTGTTCATGCAGATACTTATCTTTGGAGTAAATAAGGACATCATCAATAAAGACTACTACAAAGTGATCTAAGAACTCCTTGAATACTCTATTCATGAGATCCATGAAGGCTGCTGGGGCATTTGTTAGTCCAAAAGGCATAACTAAGAATTCATAATGTCCATATTTAGTTCGAAAAGCTGTCTTGGGAATATCTGTATCTTTAATTTTCAACTGATAGTATCCAGATCTTAAATCAATCTTGGAATACACAGTTGAACCTTGTAACTGATCAAAGAGATCATCTATTCTTGGCAGAGGATACTTGTTCTTTATTGTCCTCTTGTTTAGTTGTCTATAGTCAATGCACAACCGCATCGACCCATCCTTTTTCCTAACAAATAAGCCAGGTGCACCCCATGGTGAAGTACTAGGACGAATGAATCCTTTATCTAACAGTTCTTGCAATTGTACCTTTAACTCTCGTAACTCAGCTGGTGCCATCCTATACGGAGGGATAGAGATAGGCTGAGTATCAGGTATGAGAGAGATTTCAAATTCAATCTCTCACTCAGGTGATAATCCAGGTAGTTCCTCTGGAAATATATCAGTAAACTCGCACACTATAGGCACATCTTCTATCATTCTTTCTGACCATGATATATTGGATACATAAGCTAAATAACCTTGGCACCCTTGCTCTAACAACTGTTGTGCCTTCAATGTAGAGATATATTTGATATTATCATTGGATGTCTTTCCAATGAACTGGAACTTTATCGAGTTAGGAAGGTGAAATGTTACTGTCTTCTGGAAACAGTCCAGACATGCATGATGCCTTTCTAACCAATCCATTCCTAGTATAAGATCAAAGTAATCATTTCGATAAATAGCAGATAAGCAGGTGAGTGATGTCTGCGATATGTCCCACACCTTTTTCTAAGATCTTGAATTATAATTGACCTCCTGGTTCCAACTGAGATAATGGTTTTGTTCTTATATCGGAATCTTATCCTTACAATAGGAATCAAATATTCTTCTTTGTTTTGGTGTTTCTACGAAGTGCCTCCTCCACCGCTCCTCTAACTAGAGTAGGAGCAACCAAATTCTATAGATCGATGGTATCTAGACTCTTTCTTACGAGGATGAATAGAACCCTCAACTCTATTATCTGCGGGTCTGGAGGACTTTGATCTCTCATAGTGGCAGAGTCTTCGTTTTAATGCCTATTACCTTTGATCCATCTCATGGGCCATCACTATCATAGCCGCTAATTGTCTAGACATGTCTTGATCTACCATGATCCTGGGATGAGTCAAGGTCAAAGTTCAGATCCTATATGTCATAGCATGATGTACATAAGGGACAATGACTTGCAAATGGTACTGCAGTCATTTATTAAGATCAAAGGATCTTAATACAACCTTAATTTCTGAATACCGCTCATAGTTATTAATTACTAAATAAACTACTGGAGTAACCAGGCTCTGATACCAATCTATAACGAACCCGTTTCCCGGGCCGTCGGATCCTCCCATATCCGGATCTGGTTACTCAACAATAATTTATTCAGCAATCACAACTAACATTCAGAAATAGACTGCAAATAAAAATACTCAGAAGAAAGTATTTCAACACTTTTCCATTCACAAAATAAAGTTCAGATGATACATTGTTCCACTATAACCATTTACATGTACATCAGCTTGAAAGGGAAATATACAAAAGATTACTAACTACCATAAAGAAAGTAAAGCTACTGTGGCTGGCTGGATGTCTAGTATGTAAGCTGGATGATTTTTTTAGAGTCTTTACGATGGCTCACCGATACCTGTTGGGTTTTCCATAAATCATAGGATAAAAATTAGTGAATGCTAAGTAACGAAGAAGAGAAAAGCAAACAAATTGTGTAATTTTTCAAAATTCATTGATATCACAAAAATTTCATTCTTTCTTGTAAATTTAAGTCATATTCCTTTCTGTTCCACATCAGGGATTAGTCCAGGGGAACCCCACCATTCTTGGACTCCGAAGCTGTGGATGCTTCAGGATTGGAGATTGTGTTGATCTTGGTAAGCTTATGCTGCCGCACGTCGCCTCAACCAATCCTCCTATACTACCCTGACAATTTCCCTTTCATTTATTAAACAGGGTCTCAACCCTTACCTGGAAAAACAAAAGAGCACACCGTCCTCGAGGACTCGGTTGCTTAAAATCTCAGGCTAACATTTAATCATATAACCTAGCGGTTTTAAATACATGTTATCGTGACCTAGCCGCTATTGAACCACCCAATGCCTCCACATGGCACGACCACATCTTCCATCGTTCCAACCCGAATATATTGGCTCCCGGTACCACGCGTTGCAAAATATTCATTTCGTGCGCACTTATCATAACAGGGCAACCGTGTACCACCTAGGTAGGGAAACGTCAATATGGGTTCCTTCCGACAAACCTACAGGTTGCATGCCCGACCTGTAGTTCTACTCCTAGTCATCCTTAACGTGACACATGATCCTTTTCAGGATCCATCTCAAATCACACCAATTCACATGATGTAATTCTTTCGTTAAGTCTTTGATTTACATAAACCGCAATACTTAGTATCGACTCACATATATATTATTCATAACCATATGTATACTCCTATTTATGCCTATTTTAACTCCCAAACCCTAACTTTCAGAGCCAACGCATCAATTTGATGCGTAAAACTTATTTTTGTAGGAATCACAAAGCAATTCTTCAGACTTTTTCAAAAATAACCAACATTAGGGTTTTTCGTAACAAAGAACACAAAATCAAGAATTTCAATAATTTCGTATGAAAACCCAACAACAAAAGGAAGGATTTCGTTACCTAATCGAGCTCTCTCTCGTGTATGCAAGGCTTTATCGAGTCTCGTTTTTAGAAAGGTTATTTTAAGGCTCATGAAAAGATCGAATTTCATTTTTCGTATCAAAACGCTAAGAACATGTTAAGAACGCGAAGAACGAACGAAGAACGCGAGGAACGCGAAGAACACGAAGAACGTCAAGAACATATTTTCTCTTAAAATTTCGGCAGAATTTCCCCTTATATCGGGACATATTTCTCGGAAAATTTCGCCAGAGTTTCCCCTTATATCGGGACATATTTCTCAGAAAATTTCAGCAGAGTTTCCCCTTATATCGAGAAATATTTCAAAATAAAAAAACGAAAAGAGTTTCCTCTATAAAATCAATCGAGAGGAAAATAACAACGAAACTGAAAGAATATACTCAACAACAAGAGATGAAGAACCGGTAGACACCACACATCTTAGGTGAGTGAACGTGTGACGAATCACAGGGTCACTGACGTGCATAGCCACCCACACCTAAGTAGGGTATTACACAGATTTCTCCATCAAAATAACTATAAAAGTATAATACGAAGAATAGAAACATAAACGATGGAGAATCGGTAGACACCACGCGTCTTAGATGAGTGAACGTGTGACGAATCACAGGGTCATTGACGTGCATAGCTGCCCGCACCTAAGTAGGGTGTTACACAGATTTCTCCTCGAACCACAACAGGAAAACGAATCAGAAAGAAATATGAATCAAAAACAAAACTTGGAAGAACAAGAGTATGAATTGAAAGCCTAGCTTACGAAGCAACTAAGAGAGGATCATACCTTTCTCCTCCTCGTTCTCCCGGCAGCGCTTCGTTAGCGCTCCTCCCTCGCCTCCCACTCCTCCTCCCAACCTCTCGACCCTAGCCCTTAGGGTGGTGGTGGTAGTGGAAGTTATAGAGAATGAATGGGTAGGGGGGTCTATTTATAGGCCCCAGAAAACCACTAACCATGGTTAGAAAACCATGGTTTGGACCTTAACCATGGTTTAGTGGCCCATGGTTTTGGCCCATGGTTTTAGCCAAAACTTATCCCAAACTTGGACCTAAGTTAGAACATTCTAGAGGATTCTAGATTCGCTAATGATGCTTAATTAATGCTAATCATGATTAACTTTTACTAATCGCGGTTTAACTTTCGCGGCTTACGCTTATCTTTTGTTAACTATTGATTAGTGTTTACTAATGATCATTAGCGGCTTTCAATCGTCATTAATTTCTTTAATCATGTTTAATTAGTCTTAATGACAGTCATTATGGATTAATGACCTATCTTTCTTTGGAAAATCATAACAATTCGAAACGAAGTCCGATTCACACGAAACAAATTTCGTTGGTTTTCTCTTGACGAGCCGGATCTTATTATATAGGATTCGAGATATGCCAAGTTTAAGGCTTTACAACCGACATCCTGGCGGGTGTGTGTTGATTACCGTCATCTTAATGTAGCAACTAAGAAGGACCACTTCCCCTTGCCATTCATTAATCAGGTTTTGAAAAGACTAGCCGATAAGGAGTTCGTTTGCTTTCTAGATGAGTACTCCAGGTACAACCAAGTGGCAATCGCCCCTGAAGACCAAGAGAAGACTGCCTTCACATGCATGTTCGGAACCTATGCTTTCAGAAGAATGTCCTTTGGATTGTGCAATGCACCAGCGACATTCCAAAGATGCATGCTTGCAGTCTTCGTCGAGATGTAGGCAGTTTTCTTGAGGTGTTTATGGACGACTTCTCCGTTTATGGTGACAGTTTCGATTCTTGTCTTGAGCACCTGGATAGAGTACTTCAGAAATGTCATGAAGTTAATCTAGTTCTATCATGGGAAAAGAGCCACTTCATGATCACGGAAGGAATTGTGTTAAGTCACGTCATTTCCAAACGTGGCATGAAAGTCGACCCAACAAAGATGGATGCCATTGCTAATCTTGAGCCACCTCAAACAGTTAAGAATGTGAGGTCATTCATGGGGCATGTGGGATTCTACAGACGGTTTATCCGAGACTTCATCCGCATTACCTGACCTCTTACAGAACAACTTTGCAAGGAGACCAAGTTCAATGTTGATCAGCAGGTTCTCCTTTCACTCAATCAATTAAAGGAGCTTATCACTCAAGCTCCAGTGCTACAACCGCCAGATTGGTCTCTACCCTTATCAATTAATTATGCCATTAAAAGCCTCCTATATTTTAGGATACACAACTATACATAACATACTTTTTTTTTCAAATTTGGGCTTTTTCGTACATCAACGATTATTATTTTTGTAATTTACAGCACATGATTATAAAATATATCAATCTTTTGTAGATTGATACTTATTTCAAAATGCAAGAATTATTCCATCATATATTTCTGGAATATATAATGTGCACTCATAAGGCTTGTCTAAATATAGAATATTCGATGACATGGATTGTACTAATTAAGCATTAATTTAATATATCCTTAATTTTAAGAAGTTTTGTTACACCAAAACCACCAATTATATCATGGTGGTTTTAATCTCCAACGCACATTTACCGTCCAATGGCCGAAATTGACACCTTTCTAAAATCAAGGAAAGGTGTCACCTCAATTCAAGTGCTCCATATATATACATAATATATATATATAGGAGTATGTTCCCTGGTTGTAGCCAACTTACATGCTCCCACCCCTTTTCTCCTATATTTTTTTATTTTTCTAAAATAAAACCTATTGGAATTTAGATCACAATATGTCACCATGATGTCATTCAAAATTCAACTTAATTCGAGACTTCTATCCCCTCCATCAAGACTGTCAAATTTAACGGTCTCATAATTATTGAAATTGACCCCCTTCAGATGTAGGGCATATGAGTCTCTGTTTCTGAAGAAATTGGAATGACATGTTCGGGGATATAGTTATGAATTTATATACTTTATTTTCCAAGAAAAAAAAATATAGGGAAAAATAGAGGTGGGAATAGCCTCCTTTAACCCTATATATATATGAGGATGGGGAGCTTGCACCAAGGTGCATGTAATTTTACATGCACCGGTGCTTATATCTTTTACATTTTTTAACTTTTTTTGAAAAATACCACCATGTATATTGATCTATATATCCCTCCAATATGTCATTCAAATTTCGTCAGAAATAGAGACTCTTATAACCTCCATCTAGAACAGGTCGATTACAGCAATTTTAAGACTGTTAAAATTACATGTTCTAGATGGAGGTCATAGGAGTTTCTGTTTCCGAAGAAATTCGAATGGCATATTGGAGGGATATATAGATGAATATACATGGTGGTATTTTTCAAAAAAAGTAAAAAAATGTGGAAGATATAAGCAACGGTGCATGTAAAATTCCATGCACCTTAGTGCAAGCTCCCCATCCTCTCTCTCTCTCTTTATATATATATATATATATATATATATATATATATATGGGTCATATGTGGCTGCCCCCTAGGGGCAGCCAACATGGCTGCCCCCGCCTTATTTGGGCAAAATTTTTTATTTTTTTGAAAAATAACACCATTTACATTCATCCCTATATCCCTCCTATATACCATTCGAATTTCGTCAGAAACAGAGACTCCTACGACCTCCATCCGGACAGTAATTTTTTAACGGTAACAGGATTTTTTAAAATCGATACCATCGAGATGGAGGCCGTAGGAGTCTTTGTTTCTGACGAAATTCGAATGGCATGTAGGAGGGATATATGGATGAATATAAAAAACGCCGAAAAATGGGGCGGGGGCAGCCATGTTGGCTGCCCCCAGGAGGCAACCCCATTTTTTCCTATATATATAAGTGATCCTATGAGAGCCAAAACTTGTGAGAGCATGAGAGCATGCATTTTGGACCACGTGATCCAATCAGGAGAGAGAAGAACAGGAGAGAGAAAACAGAATCATGTGGTCCAAAATGCATGTTCTCATGCTCTCACATTTTTTTGCTCTCATAGGATCACTCCTATATATATATATATATATATATATATAGGAAAAAATGGGGCTGCCCCTTGCGGGCAGCCAAACATGGCTGCCCCCACCCGATTTTCGTCAAATTTTTTATTTTTTTTTGAAAAATATCACCATGTATATTCATCTCTATATCCCTCCTACATGCCACTCGAATTTCGTTAAAAACAGAGACTCCTACGGCCTCCATCGAGATAGTGTCGATTTAAAAAATCCTGTTACCGTTAAAAAATGACTGTCTGGATGGAGGCCGTAGAAGTTTTTGTTTCTGACGAAATTCGAATGGTATATAGGAGGGATATAGGGATGAATAAACATGGTGATATTTTTCAAAAAAAATAAAAAAATTGCGAAAATAAGGTAGGGGCAGCCACACACGCACACGCACACCCACACGCACACGCACACGCACACGCACACGCACACACACACACACACACCCACACACACACACAGATATATATATATATATATATATATATATATATGGGAAAAGGGAGTATGCTCCTTAGGTGTAGCTAACTTACATGCTCCCACCCCATTTTCCTTTTTTATTTTTTTTGAAATGAAATCTATTGGAATTTAGATGACAATATGTCATCATGGTGTCATCAAAAATTCGACTTGATTTGATACTTTTATCCCCTCCATCAAGACTGTCAAATTTTAACGGTCTCAGAATTATTGAAATTGATCTCCTTTAGATGGATGGCATAGAAGTCTCTGTTTCTGACGAAATTGGAGTGACGTGTTAGGGTTATATAGTGATGAATATATATATTTTCATTTTCCAAAAAAATAAAAAATTAGAGAAAATATCCTCTCTCATGCCCTTACAGATTTTGGCTCTTACGGGATAACTCCTCACATAAAATTTTCATATATATCCTGCTCTGACGTTGCTGACAGATATGTCACTGTCTTCTCTATGGTCCACATCGTAACTACC